>JASPKZ010001477.1:0-18456 GCA_030220185.1 Diploptera punctata
GCTTGAGGGACCCTTGGGGGATGGGATCCCACTTGGGGACCCTTGGGGGCCCGCTTGAGGGAACCTGGGGGATGGGGATCCACTTGGGGTAACCTTGGGGGGACCCCTTGGGGGAGGACTCTTGGGGACCCTTGGGGGACCCGCGTGAGGGACCCTTGGGGTATCCCCTTGGGGATACCTTGGTTAATTTCCTACCCCTTCATTATTTGTTTACTTATATATTTGTTAGTAATCCCCACGGGTCCCCCAAGGGTCCCCCAAGGTCCCCCAAGGGGGTCCCCCCGAAGGATCCCTCAAGGTGATCCCACAATGGTTCCCCCAGGGGGTTCTCGGTTTACCCAAGGGTCCCCAAATGGGGTCCCCCAAGGGTTACCCAGGGTCCCCAAGGGTCCCCAAGGGTCCCCAAGGGATCCCCCAAGGGTCCCCAAGTGGGTCCCAAGGGGGTCCGCCACAGGGCCCCCCAAGTGTCCCCCTAGGGGGTCCCCAAGGGGATCCCCCAGGGGCCCCCAAGGGTTCCCCCACAGGGGTCTCCCAAGGATCCCCCAAGGGGATCCCCCAAGAGTGCCCCAAGGGTTCCCCCAGGGGGTTCCCCCAAGGGGATCCCCCCACGGGTCCCCCATGTGGATCCCCAAGGGTCCCCCAAGGATCCCCCAAGGGTCCCCCAGGGGTCCCCCAAAGGTATCCCCCAAGGGTCCCCCAAGGGTCCCCAAGGGGGTCCCCCACTAGTGGTCCCCCAAGGCGTCCCCACAAGGGTTCCAGGGTCCCCCAAGGTTGTCCCCCAGGGGTCCCCCAAGGGTCCCCAAGTGTCCCCCAAGGGGTTCCCGCAAGGGTCTCCCAAGGGTCCCCCAAGGGTCCCCGAAGGGGGTCCCCAAGGGTCCCTCAAGGGGTATCCCCCAGGGTCCCCAAGTGGGTCCCCCAAGGGGTCCCCAAGGGTCCCCCACCAAGGTCCCCCCAATCCGAGGGTCCCCCAAAGGTCCCCCAAGGGTCGCCAAGGGCCCCCCAAGGGGGTCCCAAGGGGGTCCCCCAAGGGGGTCCGCCAAGGGGCCCCCAAGGGTCCCCCAAGGGGTCCCCCAAGGGTCCCCCAAGGGGGTCCCCCAAGGGGATCCCCCAAGGGTCCCCCAAGGGGATCCCCAAGGGTCCTCCAAGGGGAACCCCCAAGGGTCCCCCAAGGGTCCCTCAAGGGGGTCCCCCAAGGGGGTCCACCAAGGGGCCCCCAAGGGTCCCCCAAGGGGGTCCCCCAAGGGGTTCCCCCAAGGGTCCCCAAAGTGGGTCCCCCAAGGGGGTCCCCCCAAGGGTCCCCCAAGGGGATCCCCAAGGGGGTCCCCAAGGGGGTCCCCCAAGGGTCCCCCAAGGGGGTCCCCCCAATGGTCCCCCAAGGGTCTTCCAAGGGGGTCCCCCAAGGGGTCCCCCCAAGGGTCCCCCAAGGGGGTCCCGCAAGGGGGTCCCTACCAAGGGGCCCCCAAGGGTCCCCCAATGGGGTCCCCCAGGGGGTCCCCCAAGTGTCCCCCAAGGGGATCCCCCAAGGGTCCCCCAAGGGATTCCCCCAAGGGGATCCCCAAGGGTCCCCAAGGGGTCCCCCAAGGGTTCCCCCAGGGGGTCCCCAAGGGTCCCCCAAGGGTTCCCCAAGGTGGTCCCCCAAGGGTCCCCCAAGGGGGTGGTCCCCGAAGGGTCCCCCAAGGGTCCCCCAAGGGGATCCCCCAAGGGTCTCCCAAGGGTCCCCCAAGGGGTCCCCCCAAGGGTCCCCAAGGGTCCCCCAAGGGTCCCCCAAGGGGGTCCCCCAAGGGTCCCCCAAGGGTCCCCAAGGGGGTCCCCAAGGGGTCCCCCAAGGGTCCCCCAAGGGTCCCCCATGGGTCCCCAAGGGTCCCCAAGGGGTACCCCAAGGGATCCCCCAAGGGTCCCCCAAGGGTCCCCCAAGGGGCATCCCCCAAGGGGGTCCCCAAGGGGATTCCCCCAAGGGGGTCCCCAAGGGTTCCCCAAGGGGTCCCCCAAGGGTCCCCCAAGGGTCCCCCAAAGGTCCCCCAAGGGTCGCCCAAGGGGGTCCCCCAGGGTGTCCCCCAAGTGGTCCCCCAAGGGGTCCCCCCCAAGGGTCCCCCAAGGGGTCCCCCAAGGGTCCCCCAAGGGGGTCCCCCAAGGGTCCCCCAAGGGGGTCCCCCAAGGGTCCCCCCCAAGGTCCCCCAAGGGGTCCCCCAAGGGTCCCCAAGGGTGTCCCCCAAGGGTCCCCCAAGGGGATCCCCCAAGGTTCCCCCAAGGGTCCCCCCAGAGGGGTCCCCCAAGGGTCCCCCAAGGGGGTCCCCCAAGGGGGTCCCCCAAGGGGATCCCCCAGGGGTCCCCCAAGGGTCCCCCAAGGGGTGTCCCCCAAGGGTCCCCCAAGGGGTTCCCCCAAGGGGTCCCCCAAGGGATCCCCCAAGGGTCCCCCAAGGGTCCCCAAGGGGGTCCCCCCCAGGGGGTCCCCAAGGGTCCCCAAGGGTCCCCAAGGGGGTCCCTCAAGGGTATCCCCCAAGGGTCCCCCAAGGGGGTCCCCCAAAGGGTCCCCCAAGAGGGTCCCCCAAGGGGTCCCCCAAGGGTCCCCCAAGGGGGTCCCCAAGGGTCCCCCAAGGGTCCCCCAAGGGTCCCCAAGGGGGTCCCCCAAGGGGGTCCCCCAAGGGTCCCCAAGGGTCCCCCAAGGGTCCCCCAAGGGGTTCCCCCAGGGTTCCCCAAAGGGGGTCCCCCAAGGTTTCCCCCAAGATGGTCCCCCAGGGGGTCCCCCAAGGGGTCCCCAAGGGGTCCCCCAAGGGTGTCCCCCAAGGGGTCCCCCAAGGGGGTCCCCCAAGGGGGTCCCCCAAAGGTCCCCAAGGGTCCCCCAAGGGGTTCCCCCAAGGGGTCCCCCAAGGTTCCCACAAGGGGGTCCCCCAAGGTTCCCCCAAGATGTTCCCCCAAGGGGGTCCCCCAAGGGGTCCCAAAGGGGGTCCCCCAAGGGTGTCCCCCAAGGGGGCCCCCAAGGGCGTCCCCCGAAGGGGGTCCCCCAAGGGGCCCCAATGGTCCCCCAAGGGGGTCCCCCAAGGGGTCCCAAAGGGGTCCCCCAAGGGTGTCCCCCAAGGGGCCCCCAAGGGGTCCCCCAAGGGTCCCCCAAGAGATCCCCCAAGGGTCCCCCAAGGGGGTCCCCCAAGGGGATTACCCAAGGGTCCCCCAAGGGGGTCCCCCAAGGGATCACCCAAGGGTCCCCCAAGGGTCCCCAAGGGGATCCCACATGGTCCCCCAACGGGGTCCCCCAAGGGTCCCCCAAGGGGGTCCCCCCAAGTGCCCCCCAAGGGTCCCCCAAGGGTCCCCCAAGGGGGTCCCCCAAGGGTCCACCAAGGGGTCCCCCAAGGGGCCCCCAAGGGTCCCCCAAGGGGGTCCACCAAGGGGGTCCCCCAAGGTTCCCCCAAAGGGGGTCCCCCCAAGGGTCCCCCAAGGGGATCCCCAAAGGTCCCCAAGGGTCCCCCAAGGGGATCCCCCAAGGGTCCCCCAAGGATCCCCCAAGGATCCCCCAAGGGTCCCCCAAGGGTCCCACAAGGGTCCCCAAGGTGATCCCCCAAGATTCCACCAAGGGTCCCCCAAGGGGGTCCCCCAAGTGTCCCCCAAGGGGGTCCCAAGGGGGTCCCCCAAGGGTCACCCCTAGGCGATCCCCGAAGGGTCCCCAAGGGTCCCCCAAGGGTCCCCCAAGGGACCCCCAAGGGATTCCCCAAAGGGGGTCCCCCCAAGGGTCCCCCAAAGGGTCACCCAAGGTTCTCCAAGGGGGTTCCCCAAGGGTCCCCCAAGGGGATCCCCCAAGGGTCCCCCAAGGGTCCCCCAACGGTCCCCCAAGTGTCCCCCAAGTGTCCCTCAAGGGGGTCCCCCAAGGGTCCCCCAAGGGGATCCCCCAAGGGCCCCCCAAGGGTCCCCCAAGTGTCCACCAAGGGGATCCCCCAAGGGGATCAAATTATATCCTGAACTATAGTAAATACAGTAATCTTATGGGGACCCCCTTGGGGGACCCTTGGGGAATCCCCTTGGGGAACCCTTGGGGGATCCCCTTGGGGGACCCTTGGGGGATCCCCTTGGGGACCCTTGGGGGACCCCCTTGGGGGACCCTTGGGGGAACCCCTTGGGGGAACCCCTTGGGGGACCCTTGGGGGACCCTTGGGGGATCCCCTTGGGGGACCCTTGGGGGACCCTTGGGGTACCCTTGGGGGACCCTTGGGGGATCCCATTGGGGAACCTTGGGGGATCCTTGGGGGACTCTTGGGGGACCCTTGGGGGACCCCCTTGGGGATCCCCTTGGGGGAACCTTGGGTGGGACCCCCTTGGGGGACCCCCTTGGGGGACCCTTGGGGGACCCTTGGGGGACCCTTGGGGGCCCCTTGGAAGACCCTTGGGGGACCATTGGGGGATCCTTGGGGACCCTTGGGGGGTTGGGAGACCCCCTTGGGGACCCTTGGGGGACCCCTTGGGGGACCCTTGCGGGGACCCTTGGGGGATCCCCTTGGGGGACCCTTGGGGGGGACCCCCTTGGGGGATTGGGAGACCCTTGGGGACCCTTGGGGGACCCTTGGGGAATCCCCTTTGGAGGACCATTGGGGGCCCCTTGGGGGACCCTTGGGGGACCCCCTTGGGGGACCCTTGGGGGATCCCTTTGGGGGACCCTTGGGGGACCCCTTGGGGGAGCCCCTTGGGGGACCCCCTTGGGGGACCCTTGGGGGACCACCTTGGGACCCCCTTGGGGGACCCCCTTGGGGAACCCTTGGAGGACACTTGGGGGACCATTGGGTGACCCCCATGGGGGACGCTTGGGGGGGAACCCCTTGGGGGACCCTTGGGGGACCCTTGGGGGGGACCGCCTTGGGGGACCCCCGTGGGGGACCCTTGGGGGACCCTTGGGGGATCCCCTTGGGGGACCCTTAGGGGAGCCTTGGGGGACCCCCTTGGGGGACCCCCGTGGGGGACCCTTGGGGGATCCCCTTGGGGGACCCTTGGGGGACCCTTGGGGGATCCCCTTGGGGGACCCTTGGGGGACCCCCTTGGGGGACCCTTGGGGGACCCCCTTGGGGGACCCTTGGGGCCCCTTGGGGGATCCCCTTGGGGGACCCTTGGGGGATCCCCTTGGGGGACCCCCTTGGGGGACCCTTGGGGGACCCCCTTGGGGACCCTTGGGGGATCCTTGGGGGACCCCCTTGGGGGACCCTTGGGGGACCCTTGGGGATCCCCTTGGGGGACCCTTGGGGGACCCTTGGGGGACCCCCTTGGGGGACCCTTGGGGGACCCTTGGGGAGACCCTTGGGGGATCCCCTTGGGGGACCCTTGGGGGACCCTTGGGGGACCCCCTTGGGGGACCCTTGGGGGACCCTTGGGGGACCCTTGGGGGACCCTTGGGGGATCCCCTTGGGGGACACTTGGGGGACCCTTGGGGGACCCCCTTGGGGGACCCTTGGGGGACCCTTGGGGGACCCTTGGGGGACCCCTTGGGGACCCTTGGGGGACCCCCTTGGGGAACCTTGGGGGACCCTTGGGGGACCCTTGGGGGACCCCTTGGGGGACCCTTGGGGGATCCCCTTGGGGGACCCTTGGGGGACCCTTGGGGGATCGCCTTGGGGACCCTTGGGGGACCCCCTTTGGGGACCCTTGGGGGCCCCTTGGGGGACCCTTGGGGGACCCCCTTGGGACCCCCTTGGGGGACCCTTGGGGGACCCCTTGGGGGACCCTTGGGGGGACCCTTGGGGGACTCTTGGGGGATCACCTTGGGGGACCCTTGGGGGACCCTTGGAAGACCCTTGGGGGATCCTTGCGGGATCCTTGAAGGACCCTTGGGGTATCCCCTTGGGGGACCCTTGGGGACCCTTGGGGATCCCCTTGGGGGACCCTTGGGGGGGACCCCTTGGGGGAACCTTGGGGGACCCCCTTGGTGGACCCCCTTGGGGGACCCTTGGGGGCCCCTTGTTGGACCCCCTTGGTGGACCCTTGGGGGACCCCTTGGGGGACCCTTGGGGGACACTTGGGGGACCCCCTTAGGGGACCCGCTTGGGGGACCCCTTGGGGGACCCTTGGGGGACCCCCTTGGGGACCCTTGGGGACCCCCTTGGGGGCCCCTTGGGGGACCCCCTTGGGGGCACCTTGGGGGACCCCTTTGGGACCCCCTTGGGGAACCTTGGGGGACCCCTTGGGGGACCCTTGGGGGATCCCCTTGGGGGACCCTTGGGGGACCCTTGGGGGACCCCCTTGGGGGACCCTTGGGGGATCCCCTTGGGGGACCCTTGGGGGACCCCTTGGGGGACCCTTGGGGGACCCTTGGTGACCCCCTTGGGGGACCCTTGGGGGACCCCCTTGGGGGACCCTTGGGGAACCCCTTGGGGACCCCCTTGGGGGACCCCCTGGGGAGGACCCTTGGGGGACCCCCTTGGGGGACCCTTGGGGGACCCTTGGGGGACCCTTGGGGGCCCCCTTGGGGGACCCTTGGGGGACCCCTTGGGGACCCTTGGGGGGACCCCGTGGGGGACCCTTGGGGGACCCTTGGGGGACCCTTGGGGGACCCTTGGGGGACCCCTGGGGGACCCTTGGGGGACCCTTGGGGGATCCCCTTGGGGGACCCTTGGGGGACCCTTGGGGGACCCTTGGGGGACCCTTGGGGGACCCTTGGGGGACCCTTGGGGGACCCTTGGGGGAACCTTGGGGGACCCCCTTGGGGGACCCTTGGGGGACCCTTGGGGGACCCTTGGGGGACCCTTGGGGGACCCTTGGGGGACCCTTGGGGGACCTCTTGGGGGACCCTTGGGGGACCCTTGGGGGACCCTTGGGGACCCTTGGGGGACCCTTTGGGGGACCCTTGGGGGACCCTTGGGGGATCCTTGGGGGACCCTTGGGGGACCCTTGGGGGACCCTTGGGGGACCCCTTGGGGGACCCCTGGGGGACCCTTGGGGGACCCTTGGGGGACCCTTGGGGGACCCTTGGGGGACCCTTGGGGGACCCCTTGGGGGACCCCTTGGGGGATCCCTTGGGGACCCTTGGGGGACCCCTTGAGGGACCCCCGTGGGGGACCCTTGGGGGACCCCTTGGGGGACCCTTGGGGGACCCCCTTGGGGGACCCCTTGGGGGACCCCTTGGGGGACCCTTGGGGGACCCCTTGGGGGACCCTTGGGGGACCCTTGGGGGATCCCCTTGGGGGACCCTTGGGGGACCCTTGGGGGACCCCTTGGGGGACCCTTGGGGGACCCTTGGGGGACCCCCTTGGGGGACCCTTGGGGGACCCCTTGGGGGACCCCTTGGGGGACCCTTGGGGGACCCTTGGGGGACCCTTGGGGGATCCCCTTGGGGGACCCTTGGGGGACCCTTGGGGGACCCTTGGGGGACCCTTGGGGACCCTTGGGGGACCCTTGGGGGACCCTTGGGGGACCCCCTTGGGGGACCCTTGGGGACCCTTGGGGGATCCCCTTGGGGGACCCTTGGGGGACCCTTGGGGGACCCCCTTGGGGGACCCCTTGGGGGACCCTTGGGGGACCCTTGGGGGACCCCTTGGGGGACCCTTGGGGGACCCTTGGGGGACCCCTTGGGGGACCTTGGGGGACCCTTGGGGGACCCTTGGGGGACCCTTGGGGGACCCCCTTGGGGACCCTTGGGGACCCTTGGGGGACCCCTTGGGGGACCCTTGGGGGGACCCTTGGGGGACCCCTTGGGGGACCCTTGGGGGACCCTTGGGGGATCCCCTTGGGGGACCCTTGGGGGACCCTTGGGGGACCCCCTTGGGGGACCCTTGGGGGACCCCCCTTTGGGGACCCTTGGGGGACCCCTTGGGGGACCCCTTGGGGGACCCCCTTGGGGGACCCTTGGGGGACCCCCTTGGGGGACCCTTGGGGGACCCTTGGGGGACCCTTGGGGGACCCCTTGGGGGACCCTTGGGGGACCCTTGGGGGACCCTTGGGGATCCCCTTGGGGGACCCTTGGGGGACCCCTTGGGGGACCCTTGGGGGACCCTTGGGGACCCTTGGGGACACTTGGGGGATCCCCTTGGGGGACCCTTGGGGGGACCCCCTTGGGGACCCCTTGGGGACCCTTGGGGGACCCCCTTGGGGGACCCTTGGGGGCCCCTTGGTGGACCCCCTTGGGGGACCCCTTGGGGGACCCTTGGGGGACCCCCTTGGGGGACCCTTGGGGGACCCTTGGGGGACCCCCTTGGGGGACCCTTGGGGGACCCTTGGGGGACCCCTTGGGGGACCCTTGGGGGACCCCTTGGGGGACCCCCTTGGGGGACCCTTGGGGGACCCCTTGGGGGACCCTTGGGGGACCCCCTTGGGGGACCCCCTTGGGGGACCCTTGGGGGACACCCTTGGGGGACCCTTGGGGGACCCCTTGGGGACCCCTTGGGGGACCCTTGGGGGACCCCTTGGGGGACCCCCTTGGGGGACCCCTTGGGGGACCCCTTGGGGGACCCCTTGGGGGACCCCCTTGGGGGACCCCTTGGGGGACCCTTGGGGGATCCCCTTGGGGACCCTTGGGGGACCCCTTGGGGGACCCTTGGGGGACCCTTGGGGGACCCCTTGGGGGACCCTTGGGGGACCCTTGGGGGACCCTTGGGGGACCCCCTTGGGGGACCCTTGGGGGACCCTTGGGGGACCCTTTGGGGACCCCTTGGGGGACCCTTGGGGGACCCTTGGGGGACCCTTGGGGGACCCCCTTGGGGGCGCCTTTGGGGGACCCCCTTGGGGGACCCCCTTGGGGGACCCTTTGGGGGACCCCCTTGGGGGACCCTTGGGGGATCCCCTTGGGGGACTTTTGGGGGACCCTTGGGGGACCCTTGGGGGACCCTTGGGGTACCCCCTTGGGGGACCCTTGGGGGGGACCCCTTGGGGGACCCTTGGGGGGACCCACTTGGGGGACCCTTGTGGGAACCTTGGGGGACCCCCTTGGCTGATCCTTGGGGGATCCTTGGGGGACCCTTGGGGGACCCTTGGGGGATGCCCTTGGGGGACTCTTGGGGGACCCTTGGGGGATCCCCTTGGGGGACCCTTGGGGGACCCTTGGGCCCTTGGGGGACCCCCTTGGGGGACCCTTGGGGGATCCCCTTGGGGACCCTTGGGGGACCCCTTGGGGGACCCTTGGGGGACCACCTTGGGGGACACTTGGGGGACCCTTGGGGGATCCCCTTGGGGAACCTTGGGGGACCCGCTTGAGGGACCCTTGGGGGATGGGGATCCCCTTGGGGGACCCTTGGGGGGACCCCCTTGGGGGACTCTTGGGGGACCACCTTGGGGGACCCTTGGGGGACCCTTGGGGGATCCCCTTGGGGGACCCTAGGGGGACCCTTGGGGGACCCTCTTGAGGGACCCTTGGGGTATCCCCTTGGGGGATACCTTGGTTAATTTTTCCTACCCCTTCATTTATTTGTTTACCTTTATATTTAAAATTGTTAGTAATTCCCCAAGGGGGTCCCCCAAGGGTCCCCCAAGGGTCCCCCAAGGGGGTCCCCCCCAAGGATCCCCAAAGGGGATCCCACAAGGTTCCCCCAAGGGGGTCCCCCAAGGGGGTCGGTCCCCCAAGGGTCCCCCAAGGGGGTCCCCCAAGGGTTACCCAAAGGTCCCCCAAGGGGTCCCCCAATGGGGTCCGCCCAAGGGTCTCCCTAGAGGGTCCCCAAGGGCCCCCCAAGGGGGTCCCAAGGGGGTCCCCCAAGGGGGTCCGCCAAGGGGCCCCCCAGGGTCCCCCAAGGGGCCCCCAAGGGTCCCCAAGGGGGTCCCCCAAGGGGGTCCCCCAAGGGGCCCCCAAGGGTCCCCCAAGGGGGTCCCCCAAGGGTCCCCAAAGTGGGTCCCCCAAGGGGGTCCCCCCAAGGGTCCCCCAAGGGGATCCCCCAAGTGTCCCTCAAGGGGGTCCCCCAAGGGTCCCCCAAGGGGGTCCCCCCAATGGTCCCCCAAGGGTCTTCCAAGGGGGTCCCCCAAGGGGTCCCCCCAAGGGTCCCCCAAGGGGGTCCCGCAAGGGGGTCCCTACCAAGGGGCCCCCAAGGGTCCCCCAAGGGGGTCCCCCAAGCGTCCCCCAAGGGTGTCCCAAGGGTCCCCCAAGGGGATCCCCCAAGGGTCCCCCAAGGGGGTCCCCCAAGGGTCCCCCAAGTTTCCCCAAGGGGATCCCCCAAGGGTCCCCCAAGGGGATCCCCCAAGGGTTCCCCAAGGGTCCCCCAAGGGTCCCCCAAGGGTCCCCCAAGGGATCCCCCAAGGGTCCCCCAAGGGGTGGTCCCCCAAGGGTCCCCCAAGGGTCCCCCAAGGGTCCCCCAAGGGTCCCCCAAGGGTCCCCCAAGGGGTCCCCCAAGGGTCCCCCAAGGGTCCCCCAAGGGTCCCCCAAGGTCCCCCAAGGGGTCCCCCAAGGGGTCCCCCAAGGGTCCCCCAAGGGTCCCCCAAGGGTCCCCCAAGGGTCCCCACAGGGGTCCCCCAAGGGGTCCCCCAAGGGTCCCCAAGGGTCCCCCAAGGGTCCCCCAAGGGGATCCCCAAGGGTCCCCCAAGGGTCCCCAAAGGGTCCCCCAAGGGGTCCCCAAGGGATCCCCCAAGGGTCCCCCAAGGGTCCCCCAAGGGTCCCCCAAGGGTCCCCCAAGGATCCCCCAAGGATCCCCCAAGGGGTCCCCCAAGGGGTCCCCCAAGGGTCCCCCAAGGGTCCCCAAGGGGGTTCCCCCAAGGGTCCCCCAAGGGGATCCCCCAAGGGTCCCCCAAGGGGTCCCCCAAGGGTCCCCCAAGGATCCCCCAAGGGTCCCCCCAAGGGTCCCCCAAGGGTCCCCCAAGGGATCCCCCAAGGGTCCCCAAGGGGTCCCCCAAGGGTCCCCCAAGGGTCCCCCAAGGGGTCCCCCAAGGGTCCCCCAAGGGGTCCCCCAAGGGTCCCCCAAGGGGATCCCCAAAGGGTCCCCCAAGGGTCCCCCACGGGGGTCCCCCCAAGGGTCCCCCAAGGGTCCCCCCAAGGGTCCCCCAAGGGTCCCCCAATGGTCCCCCAAGGGTCCCCCAAGGGTCCCCCAAGGGGGTCCCCCAAGGGTCCCCAAGGGTCCCCCAAGGGGGTCCCCCAAGGGTATCCCCCAAGGTTCCCACAAGGGGGTCCCCAAAGGGTCCCCCAAGAGGGTCCCCCAAGGGGGTCCCCCAATGGTCCCCCAAGGGGGTCACAAGGGGTCCCCCAAGGGTCCCCCAAGTTTCCCACAAGGGGGTCCCCCAAGGGGTCCCCCAAGGGGTCCCCCAAGGGGTCCCCCAAGGGGTTCCCCCAAGGGGTCCCCCAAGGTTCCCACAAGGGGTCCCCCAAGGTTCCCCCAAGAGGGTCCCCCAAGGGGGTCCCCCAATGGTCCCCCAAGGGGGTCACAAGGGGGCCCCCAAGGGTCCCCCAAGGGGGTCCCCCAAGGGTCAACCAAGGGGATCCCCCAAGGGTCCCCCAAGGGGGTCCCCGAAGGGTCAACCAAGGGGCCCCAATGGTCCCCCAAGGGGGTCCCCCAAGGGTGTCCCCCAAGGGGCCCCCAAGGGGGTCCCCCAAGGGTCCCCCAAGGGGATCCCCCAAGGGGGTCCCCCAAGGGGTCCCCCAAGGGGATCCCCCAAGGGTCCCCCAAGGGGGTCCCCCAAGGGATCCACCCAAGGGGCCCCCAAGGGGTCCCCAAGGGGTCCCCCAAGGGGTCCCCCAAGGGGGTCCCCCAAGGGGTCCCCCAAGGGTCCCCCAAGGGGTCCCCCAAGGGTCCCCCAAGGGTCCCCCAAGGGGTCCCCCAAGGGTCCCCCAAGGGTCCCCCAAGGGGGTCCACCAAGGGGGTCCCCCAAGGTTCCCCCAAAGGGGGTCCCCCCCAAGGGTCCCCAAGGGGATCCCCAAAGGTCCCCAAGGGTCCCCCAAGGGGATCCCCCAAGGGTCCCCCAAGGATCCCCCAAGGATCCCCCAAGGGTCCCCCAAGGGTCCCACAAGGGTCCCCAAGGTGATCCCCCAAGATTCCACCAAGGGTCCCCAAGGGGGTCCCCCAAGTGTCCCCCAAGGGGGTCCCAAGGGGTCCCCCAAGGGTCCCCCAAGGCGATCCCCGAAGGGTCCCCCAAGGGTCCCCCAAGGGTCCGCCAAGGGACCCCCAAGGGATTCCCCCAAGGGGGCCCCCCCAAGGGTCCCCCAAAGGGTCACCCAAGGTTCTCCAAGGGGGTTCCCCAAGGGTCCCCCAAGGGGATCCCCCAAGGGTCCCCCAAGGGTCCCCCAAAGGTCCCCCAACGGTCCCCCAAGGGTCCCCCAAGTGTCCCTCAAGGGGGTCCCCCAAGGGTCCCCCAAGGGGATCCCCCAAGGGTCCCCCAAGGTTCCCCCAAGTGTCCACCAAGGGGATCCCCCAAGGGGATCAAATTATATTCTGAATAATAGTAAATACAGTAATCTTATGGGGACCCCCTTGGGGGACCCTTGGGGAATCCCCTTGGGGAACCCTTGGGGGATCCCCTTGGGGGACCCTTGGGGGATCCCCTTGGGGACCCTTGGGGACCCTTGGGGGACCCTTGGGGGACCCCCTTGAGGGACCCTTGGGGGATCCCCTTGGGGGACCCTTGGGGGACCCTTGGGGGATCCTTGGGGGACCCTTGGGGGACCCTTGGGGTACCCTTGGGGACCCTTGGGGGAACATTGGGGGACCCTTGGGGGATCCTTGGGGGACTCTTGGGGGACCCTTGGGGGACCCCCTTGGGGGCCCTTGGGGATCCCCTTGGGGGAACCTTGGGTGGGACCCCCTTGGGGGACCCCCTTGGGGGACCCTTTGGGGACCCTTGGGGGACCCTTGGGGGCCCCTTGGAAGACCCTTGGGGGACCATTGGGGGATCCTTGGGGGACTCTTGGGGGGTTGGGAGACCCTTGGGGACCCTTGGGGGACCCCCTTGGGGGACCCTTGCGGGACCCTTGGGGGATCCCCTTGGAGGAACCTTGGGGGGGACCCCCTTGGGGGATTGGGAGACCCTTGGGGACCCTTGGGGGACCCTTGGGGAATCCCCTTTTGGAGGACCATTGGGGGCCCCTTGGGTGACCCTTGGGGGACCCCCTTGGGGGACCCTTTGGGGATCCTTTGGGGGACCCTTGGGGGACCCCTTGGGGGAGCCCCTTGGGGGAGCCCCTTGGGGGACCCTTGGGGGACCACCTTGGGACCCCCTTGGGGGACCCCCTTGGGGAACCCTTGGGGGACACATGGGGGACCATTGGGTGACCCCCATGGGGGACGCTTGGGGGGGGAACCCCTTGGGGGACCCTTGGGGGACCCTTGGGGGGGACCGCCTTGGGGGACCCCCGTGGGGGCCCTTTGGGTGATCCCCTTGGGGGACCCTTAAGGGAGCCTTGGGGGACCCCCTTGGGGGACCCCCGTGGGGGACCCTTGGGGGACCCCCTTCGTGGACCCTTGGGGGACCCTTGGGGGATCCCCTTGGGGGACCCTTGGGGGACCGTTGGGGGATCCTTGGGGGATCCCCTTGGGGGAACCTTGGGGGACCCTTGGGGGACCCTTGGGGCCCCTTGGGGGATCCCCTTGGGGGACCCTTGGGGGACCCTTTCGGGGACCCCCTTGTGGGACCCTTGGGAGACCCTTGGGGGATCCCCTTGGGGGACCCTTGGGGGATCCCCTTGGGGGACACTTGGGGGACCCTTGGGGGCCCTTGGGGGACCCTTGGGTTTCCCCCTTGGGGGACCCCCTTGGGGGACCCTTGAAAGACCCTTGGGGAATCCCCTTGGTGGACACTTGGGGGACCCTTGGGGGACCCCCTTGGGGGACCCCCTTGTGGGACCCTTGGGGGACCCTTGAAAGACCCTTGTGGAATCCCCTTTGTGGACACTTGGGGGACCCTTGGGGGACCCGCCTGGGGGACCCTTGTTGGACCCCCCTTGGGGACCCTTGGGGGGACCCCCTTGGGGGAATCCCTGGGGGACCTATGGGGGACCTTGGGAAATCGCCTTGGGGGACCCTTGGGGGACCCCCTTGGGGACCCCCTGGGGGACCCTTGGGGGATCCCCCTGGGACCCCTTGGGGGACCCTTTGGGGGACCCCTTTGGGGGACCCTTGGGGGACTCTTGGGGAACTTCTTGGGGGATCACCTTGGGTGACCCTTGTGGGACCCTTGGAAGACTCCTTGGGGGATCCCTTGCGGGGATCCTTGAAAGGACCCTTGGGGTATCCCCTTGGGGGACCCTTGGGGACCCTTGGGGATCCCCTTGGGGTACCCTTGGGGGGGACCCCCTTGGGGGAACCTTGGGGGACCCCCTTGGTGGAAACCCCCCCTTTGGTGACCCTTCGGGCCCCTTGGTGGACCCACCTTGGTGGACGCCTTGGGGGACCCTTGGGGGGACCCTTGGAGGACACTTGGGGGACCCCCTTAGGGGCCCCTCCCTGGGGGACCTCCTTGGGGACCCTGGGGGATCCCCTTGGGGACCCTTGGGGGACCCCCTTGGGGACCCTTTAAGGTACCCCTTGGGAGACCCCCTTGGGGGGGACCCTTTGGGGATCCCCTTGGGGGACCCCTTGGGGGCCCCTTGGGGGACACTCCTTGGGGGACCACTTGGGGGACCCCTTTGGGACCCCCTTGGGGGACCTTGGGGGACCCCCTTGGGGGACCCTTGGGGGATCCCCTTGTTTGACCCTTGGAGGACTCCCTTGGGGGACCCTCGGGGGACCCCTTGTGACCCCCTTGGGGACCCTTGGGGACCCCCTTGTGGGACCCTTGGGGACCCCTTGGGGACCCTTGGGGACCCTTGGGGGACCCTTGGGACCCCTTGGGAACCCCTTGGGGGACCCTTGGGGGACCCCTTTGGGGGACCCTTGGGGGACCCTTGGGGGACCCTTGGGGGACCCTTGGGGGACCTTGGGGGACCCCTTGGGGTACCCTTGGGGGACCCTTGGGGACCATTGGGGGACCCTTGGGGGACCCCTTGGGGGACCTTGGGGGACCCTTGGGGGACCCTTGGGGACCCTTGGGGGACCCTTGGGGGGACCCTTGGGGGACCCTTGGGGGACCCTTGGGGGACCCTTGGGGACCCTTGGGGACCCTTGGGGGGCCCCTTGGGGACCCTTGGGGGACCCTTGGGGGACCCCTTGGGAGCCCCTTGGGGGACCCTTGGGGGGCCCCTTGGGGGACCCTTGGGGACCCTTGGGGGATCCCCTTGGGGGACCCTTGGGGGACCCTTGGGGACCCTTGGGGGACCCTTGGGGGACCCTTGGGGGACTCCTTGGGGGACCCTTGGGGGACTCCTTGGGGGACCCTTGGGGGACCCTTGGGGACCCTTGGGGGACCCTTGGGGGACCCTTGGGGGACCCTTGGGGGATCCCTTGGGGACCCTTGGGGACCCCTTGGGGGACCCTTGGGGGACCCCTTGGGGGACCCCTTGGGGGACCCTTGGGGGACCCTTGGGGGACCCTTGGGGGACCCTTGGGGTTGGGGACCCCTTGGGGGACCCTTGGGGGACCCTTGGGGGATCCCTTGGGGGACCCCCTTGGGGGACCCTTGGGGACCCTTGGGGGACCCTTGGGGGACCCTTGGGGGACCCTTGGGGATCCCCTTGGGGGACCCTTGGGGACCCTTGGGGGATCCCCTGTGGGGACCCTTGGGGACCCTTGGGGGAACCTTGGGGGACCCTTGGGGGACCCTTGGGGGACCCTTGGGGGACCCCTTGGGGGACCCTTGGGGGACCCTTTGGGGACCCCCTTGGGGGACCCTTGGGGGACCCCTTGGGGGACCCCTTGGGGACCCTTGGGGGATCCCTTGGGGACCCTTGGGGGACCCTTGGGGGATCCCCTTGGGGGACCCCTTGGGGACCCTTTGGGGACCCCTTGGGGACCCCTTGGGGACCCTTGGGGGATGACCCCTTGGGGGACCCCTTGGGGGACCCTTGGGGGACCCCTTGGGGGACCCTTGGGGGACCCTTGGGGGACCCCTTGGGGGACCCCTTGGGGACCCTTGGGGGAACCCCTTGGGGTACCCTTGGGGGACCCTTGGGGGACCCCCTTGGGGGACACTTGGGGGGACCCTTGGGGGACCCTTGGGGACCCCTTGGGGGACCCTTGGGGTCCCCTTGGGGGACCCTTGGGGGACCCTTGGGGGACCCTTGGGGGACCCCCTTGGGGGACCCTTGGGGACCCTTTGGGGACCCTTGGGGGACCCCCTTGGGCCCTTGGGGGACCCTTGGGGGACCCCCTTGGGGAACCTTGGGTGACCCTTGGTGATCCCTTGGGGGACCCTTGGGGGACCCTTGGGGACCCTCTGGGGACCCTTGGGGGACCCTTGGGGGACCCCTTGGGGGACCCTTGGGGACCCCCTTGGGGGACCCTTGGGGGACCCTTGGGGACCCCTTTGGGGACCCTTGGGGGACCCCTTGGGGCCCCTTGGGGGGACCCCTTGGGGGACCCTTGGGGGACCTTGGGGACCCTTGGGGGATCCCCTTGGGGGACCCTTGGTGACCCTTGGGGGATCCCCTTGGGGGACCCTTTGGGGACCCCTTGGTGGACCCCCTTGGGGGCACCCTTGGGGGCCCCTTGGGGGACCCTTGTGGGACCCTTGGGGGACCCCTTGGGGGACCCCCTTGGGGGACCCTTGGGGGACCTTGGGGGACCCCTTGGGGACCCCTTGGGGGACCCCCTTGGTGGACCCTTGGGAGGCCCCCCTTGGTGGACCCTTGGGGGACCCTTGGGGGACCCTTGGGGGATCCCCTTGGGGACCTTGGGGGATCCCCCTTGGGGGACCCTTGGGGGATCCCTTGGGGGACCCCCTTGGGGCCCGCTTGGGGGACTCCCCTTGGGGGACCCTTGGGGACACCCTTGGGGACCCCTTGGGGACCCCTTTTGGGGACCCCCTTGGGGGGACCCTTGGGGGGACCCTTGGGGGACCCCTTGGGGGAACCTTGGGCCCCTTGGGGGACCACCCTTGGGGTACCCTTGGGGGACCCTGTGGGGATCCCCTTGGGGGACCCTTGAGGGATCCCCTTGGGGGACTTTTTGGGGGACCCTTTTGGGGTGCCCTTGGGGGACCCTTGGGGAGGGACACTTGGGGAACCTTGTGGAAACCTTGGGGGACCCCTGGTACACCTTGGGGGATCTGGGGGACCCTTCGGGGGACCGTTGAGGGGACCCGTTGGGGGATGCCCTTTGGGGATCTTGGGGGACCCTGGGGGGATACCCTTGGGGGACCCTTGGGGGGACCCTGGGGCCCTTGGGGAACCCCTTTGGGGGAACCCCCTTGGGACCCCCTTGGGGGGTCCCGTGGCGACCCTTGGGGGACCTTGGGGGACCCTCGGTTGGGGGGACCTTGGGGACCCGTGGGGATTACCCTTGGGGGAACCTTGGGGGAACCTATGCGGGGAGGGACCGCTTTGAGGGACCACTTGGGGGAGGGGACTCCCCTTGGGGACCCTTGGGGGACCCCCTTCGGGGACCCTGGGGGACCCTTGGGAGACCCTTGACGGACCCCTTGCGGGACACTTGGGGACTTGGGGGAAACCTTGGGGGACCCTTGGGGGACCCCTTGGGGGACCCTTGGGGGACCCCTGGGGGGACCCTTGGGGAACCCTTGGGGATCTTTGGGGGAACCTTTGGGGCCCCTCGGGGGACCCCCTGGGACCTTGGGGGACCCCAGTGGGGGCCCCTTGGGGGATCCCCTTTGGGGCTCCTTGGGGGACCCTGGGGGAACCTTGGGGGACCTTGGGGGACCCCCCTTGGTGACCCTTGGGGGACCTCCTTGGGACCGCTGGGGGATCCCTTGGGGATCTTGGGGGACACTTGGGGGGAACCTTGGGGGACCCTTGGGGGACCCCCGTGGTGGACCCTTGGGGGATCCACTGGGGGGACCCTTGGGGACCCAATTGGGGGACCCTTGGGGGGACCCCTTGGGGGAACTTGGGGATCTTGGGCGGACCCTTGGGGATCCTTGGGGGACCCCCTTGGGGGACCTTTTGGGGGGCACCTTGGGGGCCCCCTTGGGGGACCCCTGGAGACCCCTTGGGACCCCTTGGGGTATCCCCTTGGGGGACCTTGGGGAAAACACTTGGCGGACCCTTGGGGGGAACCTTTGGGACCCACTTGGGGGACCCTGGGGGCCTTTGGGACCCCCTTGGGGGACCTATGGGGATCCCCTTGGGGGTTACCCCTTCGTGGTACCCCTCTGGGGAACCTTGGGGGACTTTGGGGGATCCCTTGGGGACCTTCGGGGACCCTTGGGGACCCCTGGGGGGCCCTTGGGGGACCCCCTGGTGGACCCTTGGGGACCCCCTTGGGGGAACCTTGGGGGACCCCCTTGGGGGACCCTTGGGGGATCCACCTTGGGGGGGCCATTGGGGGACCCCCCTTGGGGGGACCCTGGGGGACCCCCTTGGTGACCCTTGGAGGACCCTTGGGGCCCTGGGGACCCCCTGGGGACCTTGGGGAACCTTGTGGGACCCCCTTGGGGCTCTTCGGGGGATCCTTGGGGGACCCTTGGGGGACCCTTGGGGGACCCTTGGTGGTATCTTGGGGAAGGAACCTTGGGGACCCATTGTGACCCCTTGGG
>JASPKZ010001478.1:0-118726 GCA_030220185.1 Diploptera punctata
ACAGGAAGTGGCAACATGGTAAGGAAGAGAAAGAGGAAGATAGCATGTTAGTTAACATATTTTCCGCCTGCGCAGATTACTTGGTGGAGTAGTACATACATCACGCTTTTACCTCTTCCTGAAAGAGTGCAGCATACAATTTTTTACTTATAGTCTGTTAGAATTTAGTTGTCCGTTCATTTTAAGAGAGAAAAGTAGTCTGGTCATCTTCCCTCCGTCGCCATAATAGCCTATGCCTGAAGGAAGACCAAAAACAGTTGAATCCCGTGATTAACAACACTCAGATTCAACCCAGGAAGTTACTGTGTGTTTGGAATAGGGAACTGAGTTGCCATTTTAACAGTGGTTACTTGAGAAAAATCCTTATATTAAACTGAAGATTGCAACACAGCAGGTATACATAGTTGTAAGTTGTAGCCGTCCAAGCCACCCCCTCTTAAAGAAAAAAACAGTTGCCACTTGTCACTGAGCTCTTGCGGATCTGTACTATTCTGTGTGAAAGTGTCGACTCTCATATTTACTATAAAACTAGTTTGCATGCCGTAAAAAAACTATGTTTTTAAATGTATAGTACTAGATTTGGAGAACGTACAGCTGTCCTTAACAGAGATTTAGGGAAACAGTAAAATATTTTTCAATAGTAGATTACTCATAAAATGTTAGAATTAGTCCGTAACTTAGGTGTAAATAGGAGCTATATCTTCTTAGATTAGTAATGGATAGAATATTAACTTAGCGTGTAAATATAGATTATAGCTTGATAGTATTAGTCAATTTAAATGTAAACAGGAACCATATTTTGTTAGGAATAGTAATGAAGAATGCACTAATTTAACCCTTAACTTACAATGTATCTTATAAGAAACATTGATTTAATTTATTTGTTATAGTTTATTAAACAGTTAAAATAAAACAAATTATCATAAATTACCTAAGATTGTGTCAAATTACGTTAAAAATACAGTAATAACTTACTTTTACATGATTTTATTTTCTTTGCGGTCCGAAACACTTGAATGACGGGCACTAGAAAGTATTGTTTCGCCAATTTAAGGGTTAAGTAAGTGCTAATAGGAACAATATCAAGCAACTGTAAATATTAATCATAACTTGTTAGTGCCAAGAGGAACCATAACTTGCTTAAGTATAATTAACAGAGAGCATTGTTTAAAATGCAAATAACAACCACAACGAAATAGAACAATTTAGCGTCACAATAACTCAAAATTATATTTTAAGGAATCGAAAATAGAAAAATTATTTCACACATTAGAACTAGTAAATAACACTATAAACGCATAGTCAGGAACATCAACACACATAAAATGATAGAGATATTTTAATATTGCTAAACCAAAGCATGTAGTACTGCAGAAAACTGTAGCGGAGCATGCTGTCATATGAAGACTCTTAATAAAAAAAAAATGGGCTTACAAGAAGAACAAGTTATAGTACAAATTAAAAAGCAACAAAGGCTTCCTTGGTGTAAGCTACAGAGGGGTTCAGTCAGGTGAATCCCACAATGAAGCCGACATATTAATAAACCCCAGAGCGGTTGACATGATTAACTGCATGATCAATAAGAAAGCAGCTAAACAATTGTCTACCATACCGCTTTCAAATGGCACAGTGGCTCGTATCATGCCAGCTTACATCAAGGAAGAATTAAACCGTCGCGTCGGCTCAGACCATGTCGATATGCACTACATATGGAAAACACCAGTGATATTGCAGATTTGACAGTAACAATGTTTATCCGTTACCCTCATGTAGATGCTATTGAAGAAGATTATGCTATTATGTAAACCACTGCCAGCTTATCCAACAGAATCTAAACATTTCAGACTTGTTAGTAAGTACTGTCACTCGGAATAAAGTCAGTTGCAAAAAGTTACAAAAAATAGCAAAAGCAATCATTGTATTGCACCGTCAAGCTTTAGCCACACGAAAAAATGACACTATCGCTCAAAAATGTTGAATTAAGCAGTAAAAAATATTCATTTTATCAATTTCAGACCACTAAATTCAAGATTCTTCAAAATATTTTGTGAGGACATGCGAAGCCTTCATAAATGTCTGCTTCTCCATAAAGAAGTGACATGATTTTCTTACGGGGGGGGGGGGAAACCTTTAAACAGACTCTTCACACTTAGGCTGAGGTAATGGTTTCTTCAGTAATCACCACTTCGAATTGGACGATCGTTTGAGTCACAAAAATAGCTCTTGAGATTTGCCTACTTAGCTGACATTTCTCTCAAAATGAACGAAGTAGGTCTAAGGCTCGAATCTATGAACGCATTAGACCGTAAAAGTCGTTATCTGCCTGTACTCTGCTGAGAAAGTTGCATCCAAATACGTTTTTGCGTACTCAAAAATCTGTTCATGCGATAATAATTGTTGAAATTCCTAAGCTACCTGGCGAGGTGACTTAGTAGAGAAACGAATCGTGAGAATCCCGAAGGGAACCGATGGTGACCGATGCAGTTTGAAACCTTGCCGCGTACCTTGCTGCTTCATCCAAGATGTCGGACCTTGAAGGCTTCGATCATGTTTTCGGTATACGCGGAGAAGAGGAATTTGATAGAGTCTACCAAAATTCAACTGGAAGAACAGGAGAATCGGTGTAATATTTCGCGACGCAGACGTCGTCGTATACGGTATTATTTGCGGGACGCAAGCGTAAATGCGTTCCTCTAGCAGACGAAAATAACGGAAGTGGTTTTATCGCTGAGAATTCTGGGTAATTTCTTGCCAATATTACGAAAACGACGACTTTCATGCATGACCAGTTAGTGGGTCGCTAATTCGATCTTTGCACTTGCTCACGGAAAGTCAGCTCACCAGTGATTGGAAGTAATTTGAGTAGAGACTAATGTATTTGATGCGGCCCTTAATGTATAACTGCAAGGGGGAAAAACGCTAATATATCACTGTACGGGGTGAATCATAAATATGGCTATACGTTTGATCGCGTTGTGCAATGAAAATATTACCATTACAGAAAATATGAAATTACCGTTGAAAAGGTAATTATTCAAATTACAAAAATGGAATAAAACAAAACAGTGTAGAACTTACATCATTAGTCAAAACGGCGTTGAATATGCAACAGAAAATTACAATTGCTGCATGGGCAATAACGTATGCTAATGATCGTGAGGCTGCAAGACGTGAGTTTAACGTAGCATTGCAGCCGTCGACTGTGGGGAAGTGGAGAAAACGACTGCTGGAAACGGGAAGGATGCAGAAAATCAAACCTCCTGGAAAGCCTCGCATTAGCACGGATGCAGAAACAACGAAGATAAATGTGGAGGTGTTCGACGCTAGCCCACAAAAATCAACCCGCCAAGCTGCACGTGAGCAGTGATTTGTTTTGTCTTGTTCTATTGTTGTAATTTTAAGGATTCCCTTTCCAATGATAACATCATATTTCCTTTAACAATAATATTTTCGTCACAAAATGCGATTAACCGTATAGACATATTTCTGAATCTTGCCTACTTTGCTGACATTTTTTGTCAAAATGAACGAAGTAGGTCTAAATATGTAACTGCAAGGGGGGGAAACGTTAATATATCACAGTATAAGATAAAATCAGCACTTTCAAGAGAAAATTGCAGCTCTGGATGAGAAGTCCAACTGGCCGTGAATTTGAGAGCTACCTTCATTTGAAAGATTTCCTTGACGATAACGAAAAAATACTCTGAGAATTTAATGAAATCACTGAAGAATTTGTAAGGCATTTGGTGGAATTGCCGCCACACCGTAGAGCTGTATTTTTCAGAACAGGAACGTGAAGACAATTCTCAAAACTTGTGGATCATAACTCAATTTAACATCAAATAAAAACCTTCCCTCACTTCTGAAGAAAATGAAACACTACAGGAATTGACGTCTCATGCATCCCTGCAACCTTATTTTAAGAATTTCTCTGTAATGGACTTTTGGCACAACCTGTGAATAGAGTACCCAGTGTTAACTAAGAAAGCTATTATTCATCTACTTCCTGTTGTATTTACGTATGTAAAGCTAGGCTTTCTGTGAATACATCTAACAAAACAAATTACTGAAACAGACTGGATGCAGAACCAGATATGAGTCTTCATATACCAATATTACACCCGATATTAAAGAAATATCCAAACATAACTTACTTAATTATATTATTTTTAGTCTGGACATCTCACCTCAATATTAATGTTGATTTGTTCTTGGACATGTTTCAAAAACAATTCTGTTTTATCGTCAGCTTTCCCAGACTGGTTTTATTTATGTTGCATTATGTTGCACAACCTGGATGTCGATGTCAGCTCCATCCTGTGGTTGGCCAAAGAACCTCCAAACAAGGTCACGCACCGTCGGTATATGAGTTATGAATTTTGATATACTGATGGAACGTGACCTTGTTTGGAGGTTCTTTGGCCAACCACAGGATGGAGCTGACATCGACATCCAGGTTGTGCAACATAATGCAACATAAATAAAACCAGTCTGGGAAAGCTGACGAAAAAACAGAATTGTTTTGAAACATGTCCAAGAACAAATCAAGATTAATATTGAGGAAAGATTTCCAGACTAAAATTAATATAATTAAAATAACCTCAAAATATAACTTCCTAAAATTAAATATTAATAACTTACTTACTTAATATCCAAACATAAACAACAAGAATCTAGTTCTATTGAACTATTTCAATACATGTTTTTTTTTAAACTAAGTACTTAAATTTTAATTTTAATAACAAAACAGTATTAACAAAGCAAGTGGACTTAATTTAATTTCTGTTTGTTACATAATTCACCTTTATAACATAAAATAAATTTATAAACATTTATGAAACATATCTCCATCCATTCATAGTAATTCTGTCCGAGGGCAGATCTTTCACTGCAAACATAGTACTTTCATGCTATGCTTTGCAGCTTTTCTAGGGAATTATAGGTGTGGTAGCTTCCCGTTGCTTTCCACACCGGTGAAGGGTGATGATGATAATGATAAGGACGATGATGGCCGGATGATTTTCAGGGACCGTTGGGCCCTAAACTTCCTGACATTTGTCTTACAGGGGAGGAAAAACCCCGGAAAAGCTCACCCACGAGCCTGACCCGACCGGGAATCGAACCCGCGCGCACTGCGCGACAAGGTAGCACGCTATCTAGAGACCACAGCGGTGGACTAAGTCACCATGGGGAAGAACTTTTCTCATGGAATATCATGCAATAAGTAGAGAATCCGCGTAGAGTAGAAAGTGGTATAACGGCTGAGAGATTCGATATGCTGACCAAATGTCACCTCTATACTGGCTGTATGATCACCTCTGTAAATGACACATCTCGATGAGAAGACAGCAGTCGACTGGAAGACAAAGAGTTTGGAACGCCAAAGTATTTTGGACGTAAATTAAACGAGTTGGAGTTTATGGAACACGCGGTATACAAGTTTAATCGATAAGTTTGCTACGTGAAAGTCTTGAGTTATTGCAACTTTGCGCAAACGTTTGAAACTTGTAGTTTTTGTTTTTGTTTGCAGACGGCGCTGTCTAACTTAGTTTCAGTTGCACAACTTTCTTGTCTATAAATTCACAGTTTTTTTAAACTCATTCATGTCTTCCCTTACTTTTATTATTGAAAAGTGGAGTAAAGTTTCCAATTAAATTTTCAAATTACAAGCCTTTTGTGTTTTTAATATTAATTTTGGTATTTAAGCCAGCTGGCTGCTGGCCTCACATCCACATGTGTTAATCAAAGAGCTAGATGAACATCCAGCCAGTGTAGGGGTGACATGTGGTCAGCATATCGAGTCTCCAACCGTTATAGCTGATTTTCTCAACCTAAAGCCGTTACTTATTGTACTTACTTTACTCACTGGCACTATCGAATCCGTAGGTTCATGGCCGCGCGGACATAAGCTCTCCATACATCCCTATCCTGAGCTAATGCTTTCCAATTATTCCCTGTATAATCTACTTCCCTCAAATCATAGTTAGTTATTCTCCCACCTCATTCTCGGTCTACCAACTGGACGTTTTCCCTCTGGCTTTCCTACATGAAGCTTCCATGCAGGTTTTTCATTCCCCATACGCGCAACATGTCCTGCCCATCGCAGTCTACGAGACTTAACTGTTCTTATTATATCTGGCTTCCTATAAAGACCATGTAGTTCATTGTTATGAAGTCTTCTCCATTCACCTGTCTGTTCATCTCTCTTTGGTCCAAGTAGCTACCCAAATGTCTCACGATGCTGGGTGGGCACCGGTCCCATATTGATCGAAATTCCATGAGAAAGTTTCTTCCCCCATGGTGACACGAACCAACTCACGAACCCGTAGATCTGCGCCAAGGCTTATTGCCTTAACCGCTCGGCTATGGCGCGGGATCTACTCTTCAACAGCGTGTCCACGTCTGTGACGCTATTGGGAGAGAGGCCGGAACATGCGAAATAGTGAGGCAATCCATGATTGAGCATTGTATCCAATTGAGGGCACTTTGAACACCTGTTGTGACGTGGATGCAATTATGCTATGTACCCTGTGCCGGGACGATTTTTTGTCGCTGCACGCACATCATTCATTTCCGGACACATGTTTATAGGACCTTTTTTCCTTCATTTCCAGTCAGGAATCAGTCCCTGATGTTTGTCGGTGTAATTACTGTTCACCCTGTATAATAAAAAATGGTAATCTCTGAATAATTCAATAATTCAACTTCAAACTTATTCTTCTTCTTTCCAAGTATTAGGCCAAGGCCTGTTACGGTCCTATAGAAAAATTTTCCTTCCAGCGTTTCATAGGACGGCCCAGAGATCTTCGTCCTCTTGGTATATAATTATAAACAGCTTTGGGGATCCGATTTGAACTCATTCTTTCAAGATGGTTTTTTCCAATTTAGTTAGTACTGTTTAATACATTCCAAAATTGGCGTAGTCTTCAATTCTTTTAAGATATCGGTGTTCCTTTTCCGATCCCATCTCATTTCACAAGCCGTTATTCTGCTTTGATGTTGTCATCATCTAGGGGATATGTGGATGGCGACCACAAGGTGCCCAAGCTGTGCAAAACATTTCTTCCACTTACTTGTGTTTTGCACTCTTTTAACTTTACTATCTAACTTCTCTTGGTTAACTCTTCTTTTTTTCGACCTCGACGCTATTAGGCATCCGAGGGCTAGGGAGTCTTTCCTTCCTTCCATTTCTTCTTTCCTTTATTTTATTTTCTTCTCCAGAAAAGCCTGGCCAGAGGCTATAAGATTGCAGTCCCATCACTGGTCTTGCCTTCCTTTGGCCAGCAACAAATCGAAGGGACTATTATTATGTTTTCAAGTCTTACACGAGAATTTCCCGGAAGGATCAACTTAAAACTATATTCTGAATTCAACAAATCCTGAAACACAATCCCAACATCTACTTTTGGATGTACCTCTAGTTCTTGTAGGTAAATAGGCCAGTAAATATTTGTTTCAATATTCATTTCACTTTCATGGCCAACCCAATTTAACATCGTTGTCTTAATTAGTAGCGCTGTATTACTATATCTACATCTTGACATGACTCAATTCCTGTCTTCTCCAATTATTATTTATCATAAGTAATGCCACGAGTGTTTTCGAATTTATCTAGAGAATTTGGAAATCAAGAGTGGCATTTGTTAGGGCTATTTAATGAATAAAATTAAGCTGTTTACTCACAAATCATTATTTAACTATAGTTATTTAAAAATATTTATATATTTAATGTAAAAGGCGATGTTTGAAAACAAATGAGAAGCGATAGGTACGCTTCTTTTGTTTATCACTGCAACCAGATCATACTATTTATTGCCAAAGGAACGCAATATTGTAAGAATGCTCTCTAGTGGAGAAAAAATGAAACACATCAAACTGTATATTAATTAATTTCTGATGTCGTATGATGTAAATATGACAATTATATTTTTCTGGAATGTTATTACCTGGGAAAAAATACATTTAAGAAAGTGCAAACAGTGGTTTCTTTTTTTGGTGGTATAATCAATTGTTACAAATGTTTTTATATTAACTCCCTCATGCTCTACGTGTTGACATTCATGCACTATATATACACTCTGGTAGCCGTATTTCTTAGAGAGTCAGTCACTGCAAAATAATGCTATGACCTATTCAGAATGTTAAAAAGGAAGTGCTTTGTTTATTAACTCATGCCACAAATGCTTATCAATGACCAATCAAGTTTCAATGAATGTTGTTTTACAACCAATGACAGTCGTGTTTCACCTCGCTCTTTATCGATTTCACTTTATCAGCTCCTGCTTTTGTGATAAAGAAAGCTCCTCTTTTTTAATGTTCTGAACACGTCAAAGCATTATTTTTCTCCAACAAATACATTGAATATAGCAAATAATGAAAAGATTCCTTGATTTTACTGAGTTGTTTACTAAAAAAATAAATGAATAACCCGTAATGTTGATAATGATATATGGTTTGATGTGTTTCATTATTTCTCCACTTGGGTGCACTCTTACAATATTGTGATCTTATTTGGCAATAAATAATATGATCAAGCAGCAGTGAATGAACATAACCTCACATTTCTGATTTGTTTTCAAACATCGCCATTTACATTAAATATATAACTATTTTAAAATAACTATAGTTAAACAATGATTTGTGAGTAAACAGCTTAATTTTATTCGTTAAATAGTCCTAAAAAATGCCACTCTTGATTTCCAAATTCTCTAGATAAATTCACTCCTCACTTCGTGAGTCGTGAATTTATCGGTAATTTGGAAATCACTCGTGTCATTACTTATGATAAACTTTCGTTTGTAAATTCTAGGCGAAACACGACTGTGATTGGGTATAAATAAAAAATCATTGAAATGTGATTGGTCATTGACTCCCATTTGGGGCATGAGTTAAATAGTCATTGTAATTGCTCACCTCTTCCTTGGAATTCAGTGAGAAGGTTGTGTCTGCTTTTCAAGTCACAGAGCATTGAAGTAAGGAACCACATAAGTTAAATAAAGTCTGAAATTACTTTCAACACACTTTCTGTGAGTTTCAGTATTTATTTTTTAAATAGCCATATGAAGAAACCGACTCTTCGCACAAATAGGGGTATGCACATGTAACAAGGGGCATTACAAGGTTAATTTAATCTTAAAATAATAATAATAATAATTATAATAATAATAATTATAATAATAATAATTATTATTATTATTACTACAATGACACAGAAATGAAGGAAATAATAATAGGCCTAACCTCGAAACCCGCCATTACGAAAAAGTTTTGGCGAATCTCTTGAAATATTTTGCGAACCCCCTGAGGACTTGCGCTGGTTCGAGTCTCCATGGGAGAAGAAATTATTTCATGGAATTTCGGCCAGTATGGGACCGGTGCACACCCAGCATCGTGAGGCATTTGGGCAGCTACAATGAGTAGCGACTCCAGGTTGAGAAGACCAGCTATAACGGCTGGGGGACTCGACATGCTGGCCACATGTCACTCCTACACTGGCTAGATGATCATCTACACATGTGGATGTGAGGCCAGTAGCCGGCTAGTAGGGCAAGGGCCTTCTAGGCCTGTCGCTCTTGGAGTTTCGGACATTAGCTCAGGATAGGGATCTATGGAGAGTTTATGTCCGCGCGGCCATGAACCTACGGGTTCGATAGTGCCAGTGAATTAGTTTATTTTCGATTATATTAAAACTCAGCAATTTTGATGGTATGAACATGTCCAGCGAATGGAAGAGGATCGGCTACCAAAATCTGTTTTGGAATGGAAACCTAAGGGAAGACGAGGCAGAGGAAGACCTAAAACCTCCTGGAGTCAGGGAATATATTTATACATGAAGGAGAAACATCTACAACCAGGAGATTGGATGGACCGACAAAAATGGCTATTAGGAAAAGGACGATGTCAAAGACATCAATCAACCGATGATCTATCTAAAAAATCAATTGACCTCGACCAGTTTGAACCCGTGACCCTCAGGAACATAACCACTAGACCACAGTGGCCGACAATAAAACAAATACATTCTTTATTTTTGTTTATTAACACAAAAAACACCCATCTAGTAATCAGCTTTTATAAATGGTATTTATATAGGCTTACATACTGCATGCTATGTGTTTCTTTTCTTTTAGCTCCAGTAAACCGGAAAAATTAAATAAAAAAAGCAAAGAGATACATCCCAAGCCACTAACAATAAAACCGGTTATGTAGCGCGCAGACGCATGATAACGGGAACCCACATGCAGTGGCGGCTCATACACATCTAATTGAATGAATGAATGAATAAGCCAGTGTGTCCCTTGATGGTCTAGGACCTCCTACAAGAGGGATGGAGCTCCAGTTTCTATAGTTCATGTGCGGAGCAATTCCATATGAACGGATAGCACTGATCCATGTCTATTCTTGTGATTTAAAGTACATTTTAGGTTGGCAATATTGTGAATTAGAGGCCGGATTATATGCATTTGCATATATTAGATTTCATACATCTCAATAATGGATAAATCATATTTGAAGATAAAATTATACGCTCAGACAGGGGCTTGAACCCAGGACCTTTCGCACTCTAGGCGAATGCTCTAATCAAGTGAGCTACCTTAGCAAGTTCCAATCTAAACGCAAATTTTCCTCTTATATATGCTGATAATTCCTGCGCACCAAATGCTATGAAACCTTTTCTTCTATCTTGCAAATGGCGACTTCTTTATTAAGAAGACATTTATTTGGGAATTTTACATTACATTATAAAGCCAGTACGGCATCTTTCGATGTTTTTTTATTATTAATTTCTTACATATCTATGATGGATAAATCATATTTGAAAAGAAAAATTGTACCCTCAGACTGGGGTTTGAACCCAGGACCTTTCGCACTCTGGGCGAATGCTATAACCAAGTGAGAAAGTTCCAATTTAAAGTTTAAAGGTTGTTGTCGATTTCTCTTAGGATTGCGATTTCCTCCAATATATTTATCCTCGTTGGAAAGTTTTCTCTATCTACTACTGTGAGTGTGTTATCGATGTTATGGTGTCCGGCCTGAATTACATGTTTTGCGTAACTTAATTTTCCTCCATTATAAATGAAATCTCTGAAATGTTCCTTGAATCTAATGTTGAAGCTTCTGTTAGTTTTCCCAATATAGAATTCATTGCAGTCTGTACATGTTAATTTGTAGATGCCTTTATTGTTGAATTAATGTATTTCTTCTATATTGTTGTTTATTAAATTGTTTAATTTATTATCAGTTCTGATTTAGACTTCAGCTGTGCAATCCACTCACTGAGACATCTAGCAGGTAATTAAAGTATTAATCCTTAAATTGGCAAAACTCAGATTTCTTGTGTCTGTTATTTATTAGTGGCGGACCGTAGTGAAAACGGAATCTTGTATAACTGTATATTATTAGGTATATTGTATAATTAGACACACATTTAAGTGGTTTCTTTTTGTTCGTTTTCATCTGATTTATTTAAAATATAAAATTAATTAAACCGACTGATGTATCCAAAAAGATACATTACGAATTTAAGGGTTAAAAGGATCTTGAGATCGGTAAATTTTGTTTAGAGGCCTTTTTATTCAGGTTTAAGGATCTTTTACGGGCATGAAAATCTTCAGACTTGGCTTAAAGTCCCTGTTGCGACAAGAGTCGCTCTCTCTGTCGGTAATAGCAGACACCTGCCGTCGGTTATTACGCTAATGATGTAGTTCATCTGACTTCCGCTAGTAAGCACCTGAATACAGTAACGCTGAATTGTGTTGGTAGCATTTTGTTGTATACTGTTGCCAACTTCTGCGTATTGCTCGGGTCTGTAGATGACTACAATACTCTCTCTCTCTCTCTCTCAGTGTGTGTAAAGGTACGTACACACTTGCGCGCCGCTCGCGCGCGCACCATGTTCGTCAGATTTGGACGGGGTTTTAAGGTGCGCGCGCGTCTCTCACCACGATCCACTCATTGTCGGTTTTTTCCACAAACACTTTGATGGTTCGCTGTTTAGATTTGGACGGGTACCTGAGAGGTTCGTTGTTTTCGGTGCGCACCTATTATTTGAGTATGGAGTGGTCAGTATGGAGGATCATTTTTAAAAATCATTGAAAGGAGATGCCTGTTTTTTTTTCAATGTTATGTGTTTTTTTTTCATGTGTACTGTAATTGTATGAATAAATTAGAATTATTTAGAAAACATTATTTATTTAAGACGTTCATTTCATAATATTATGCATGAAGTATCACAAAACAATACAATATATAAACACATGTATTACTAATTATTTATTTATTTCTTCAAAGACTCCAAAGAGCAAGATTGCTCATGTTAAGGGGCAATATACAAAAAATAATAGCCATAAAACAATTAACAATAAAAACAAGAAAACAAATTCAGGCATAAGTTTAAATAATACAAACTACTATAGATGCACAATATATATACACATATAAATACAATATTTAAACAGGATAATATTAATAATAATAAAATTAACAAATTAACTAAGAAAGCAATGAGAAAAAATATTTTTTAATACAATTAGAAAAATGTTTAACATTCGTGAAATGTTGATATTCAATAGGTAAGTTATTGTAATGGTTGATTAATGCATAACGAATCCCTTTTATACCTTTGTTTTTTTTTTTTTGAGAAACTAGTATCTTTGTGCAATAAAGTAAACCTCTAGTATAATAATCATGTACATCTTTATTAAAAATTAAGGCCATGTTATGGTGAGATAGATTATTAATAATTTTAAACATATATATACAAATCATATATTTTTTTAAAATTCCTTTAATGCTATAATATTTGAAAAAGTATAAATAAAGTTATAAGATGTAATAAGTAATAAGCGTGACCAGACGTCCCGATTTTGGCGGGACAGTCCCGATTTTTAACAAATTTGTCCCGCGTCTCGCGGCATTTTAAAAAAAGTCCCTATTTTTGGGAAAGAATGCAAGACAAGCGGGAGAACGGAAAGGGAATAGACATGGTTGGTTACACCTGCTCTGCAAAATGTCTACTGAAGGTTTGTGGGTTTCCCTAGGAATGGCAGGAGGTTCGTTGAAATTAATCATTTCGACGAACATAACACGCGCGCCGTTCGTGTTCGCGGCGCGCATATGTGTACGTACCTTTAGGCTATCGCCGTGTGCGTTGGGCGCACTCATCAGGGACGATAGTCCTTACGAAGTAATTGTATATAGAGATTCGTGGGAGATGGATCTTCCCCAGCTTACAACTGGCTGTTCACGAATCCTCCATCTTCACCTTTGGTTTATCGCCATCGAAGGTGATAATTGAACGTTGTGAGTTTTGGAATTCTTCAAACTTATGTGGTTATTGAGGACCACGTGCTGCCTGTTCCGAAGTTAATACACTTCGAGACCCCTCTAGTCCTAGGAACGTTGTGAGTTTTGGAATTCTTCAAACTTATGTGGTTATTGAGGACCACGTGCTGCCTGTTCCGAAATTAATACACTTCGAGACCCCTCTAGTCCTAGGAACGTTGTGAGTTTTGGAATTCTTCAAACTTATGTGGTTATGAGGACCACGTGCTGCCTGTTCCGAAGTTAATACACTTCGAGACCCCTCTAGTCCTAGGAACGTTGTGAGTTTTGGAATTCTTCAAACTTATGTGGTTATTGAGGACCACGTGCTGCCTGTTCCGAAGTTAATACACTTCGAGACCCCTCTAGTCCTAGGAACGTTGTGAGTTTTGGAATTCTTCAAACTTATGTGGTTATTGAGGACCACGTGCTGCCTGTTCCGAAGTTAATACACTTCGAGACCCCTCTAGTCCTAGGAACGTTGTGAGTTTTGGAATTCTTCAAACTTATGTGGTTATTGAGGACCACGTGCTGCCTGTTCCGAAGTTAATACACTTCGAGACCCCTCTAGTCCTAGGAACGTTGTGAGTTTTGGAATTCTTCAAACTTATGTGGTTATTGAGGACCACGTGCTGCCTGTTCCGAAGTTAATACACTTCGAGACCCCTCTAGTCCTAGGAACGTTGTGAGTTTTGGAATTCTTCAAACTTATGTGGTTATTGAGGACCGCGTGCTGCCTGTTCCGAAGTTAATACACTTCGAGACCCCTCTAGTCCTAGGAACGGACTTCGATTCAAACATTTGATACTGTTTTAATTGTATCTACGGAGTAAGTTAGCGCAAAAATAAACTTGACCTTTCTCATCACCGATTACATGTGTTGTAATAACTAAATTTACCTTTATAAAAATCCAGCACACCAGAGGAATATTAGGAAAGGGATTCAAAATTGGACCGTGTTGGCATGCAACAGCCCCTCCCGGAGGACTTGCTTCTTGAATTTTTCCATGCTAAGGAAATACCTCGGTCGGGTTTGAATCCGCGACCTTCGGGAACAGAGGCACTAGTCCACGACGGCCGACATTCTAATGAATCTATACGTCACAAATAAACTTCAAACGCTTATCATCTAAGGCGACTCGCTCGGTTTAATTCATTATTGCATAACTTCTTGTTGGACTATTAAAAGAATACCTGAACTACTAAACCCACTGATTATGCAATAACCAATTACATAACATTTATTAATACATTTATTTTCAATCGTTTAAACTTTCAATTAATTACACTGGTCAACATGATTTTTGTCTCATTTCTTTTCGAAATACTTGGTGTTTTATCCGTCCCCCCAACTTCCTAACACATTCCAGCGCGTGGTTATTTACACTCTAATTCAACCCAGGAAGTTACTACAGACCTTACGGGCTAAGCCAGTGTCCCCCTGCGTCCAGAGGGTAGATGTTGCCAAACTCATAATAACGGTATTTGTTTGTTTAGGGAGGGTGGAGGGGCAAGGATAGCAGTACGTTCTCCCAAATCTATGTACTATACATTTAAAAAACATAATTTTTCTTTTATCAACCTGCAGGAAGAAGAAGACCAGGACGTCCACTCAAAAGACTTTTGGATGGTGTTTCTCTTGAGGCCGAAACAGGTCAACAAATGACCTAAATTCGTGAATGTACTATGATGATGATGATGATAGTTTTTCTTTCACGGCATGTAAACTAGTTTTATAGTAAATATGAGAGTCGACACTTTCACACAGGATAGTACAGATCCGCAAGAGCTCAGTGACAAGTGGCAACTGTTTTCTTTTCTTTAAGAGGGGGTGGCTTGGACGGCTACAACTTACAACTCTGTACCTGCTGTGTTGCAATCTTCAGTTTTATATAAGGATTTCTCTCAAGAAAATACTGTTAAAATGGCAACCCAATTCCCTATTCCAAACACACAGTAACTTCCTGGGTTGAATCTGAGTGTTGTTAATCACGGGATTCAACTGTTTTTGGTCTTCCTTCAGGCATAGGCTAATATGGTGACGGAGGGGAAAGATGAGTTCTCATCTCTTTCTTAAACCGACCAGACTACTTTTATCTCTTAAAACGACCGAACAACCAAATTCAAACAGACTATAAGTAAAAAAATTGTATACTGCACTCTTTCAGGAAGAGGTAAAAGCGTGATGTATGTACTACTCCACCAAGTAATCTGCGCAGGCGGAAAATATGTTAACTAACATGCTATCTTCCTCTTTCTCTTCCTTACTGTGTTGCCACTTCCTGTCCTCTGTATATGTTCTTTGTCTGGCAGGTAGAGAGCTGACAAATACTATGGATTTTAATGGTCAGTCCTTTTACGCTGTCATTGGCAAAATGACTAATTTGACAACCCTGTTACTATCGGGGTTACGTGTATGAATGGGCTGTCACTTCTCATTACATGTTGCCACTTGTGATTTATTGTGAGGCTGATAACGGAGAGAAGACAAATACTGTGATTTTAAATGATTCGACCGCTTGAGCATTCCGTGCTTAAATGACTAATTTGACACCATGTTAAGATCTTTCACACGTGTGTAGGGATTCTCCGCCCACACTTAAAGTTCAACCATTTCAGTACGTGATCGGATGTACAGTCTTCTCCTACATCCCTTCCATAGTTTCAGTAGTTCGGTGACACTAGCGTTAAAACTCAACCCAGGAAGTTATTGTGTGTTTGGAATAGGGAACTGGGTTGCCATTTTAACAGTATTTTCTTGGAGAAATCCTTATATAAAACTGAAGATTGCAACACAGCAGGTACATAATTGTAAGTTGTAGCCGTCCAAGCCACCCCCTCGTAAAAAAAAACAGTTACCACTTGTCACTGAGCACTTGCTGATCTGTACTATCCTGTGTGAAAGTGTGATTCTCATATTTACTATAAAAGTAGTTTTGCATGCCATAAAAGAAAAACTATGTTTTTTGAATGTACAGTGCATAGATTTGGAGAAATTACTGCTGTACCGAAATCACTTTTTCGGTACGTACCAACTACATCATCGTGTCTTCCCTCTACAGTGATGTTATAGAACAGTGCCAAATTGCTGTCTTCGTTGTCCTCTCTCCTACGTACCTCCCCCTCCTTTCCTTCCTTCGACGCTGCGTGTGACTGCGCAACTTCTCCTCGTTATCGAAAGCCTCAAATAAGCTGTGCAAGTGAGTATCAAGGTCATCGTCATCTTAAGTGTCGTCGTGGTCAGGTTTACAGTAGCTCGAGTGAGCTGTTTGGTTTGATCAGTCACGTAAGCCAGGGTAGGGCAACCAGGACTGTGGACCCTAGCCCTTGGCTGGACTGGAGAGTGAGTGTACGTATGCTTGAATATTATTATTACCATTATTGTTTTTTTCGAATTATTGATGACCGAGTTTGTTAATTTATATTATTTCATTCATATCTTTTCTTTCAAATTATATAACGGTCATGAAGATCAATTTTTTTGTTAAATTATTTGTATTATCTGACACATGATTTTCATTAAAAATTACTTTTTAGTTAACGTATGTTTACTAATTGTGTAGCCAGTCATGTTTCATATTGATATATTTTCTAAAGCTTTCTCAAGCCAAATTAATCCCCTTTTTTCCTTCTAGCTTCCACGATTATAATACGGTTTGGCATTTAGTACTATATGTTAAGTAATTTGCAAAGGAAAGGTGGATTAATATTTGCCTTTTATGGGCCCGGGCAAAGGAATGTTGAGATAGTCACTCAAAACTTTCAAACTCAATGTTATAAAAGGGTAGGGTCGCGGTGCACTGCTAACCTTGTCCCTCCACCCCTCCCTAAACAAACAAATACCGTTATTATGAGTTTGGCAACATCTACCATCTGTACGTAGGGGGACACTGGCACAGCCCATAAGGTCTGTAGTAACTTCCTGGGTTGAATTAGAGTGTAGCGCAAAAACTCTTCCCCTCCGCCCGTGCAGAGTTAACTTGCTGGTATAAAAAAAATCCCGGCGCGAAAGGCCTACAAGGCCCTTGGCCTACCAGCCGGCTGCTGACCTCACATCCACATGTGTTAATCACAGAGGCAAATGATAATCAGCCAGTGTAGGGGTGACATGTGGTCAGCATGTCGAGTCCCCCAGCCGTTATAGCTGGTTTTCTCAACCTGGAGCCGCTACTTATTGTAGCTACCCAAATGCATCACGATGCTGGGTGGGCACCGGTCCCATGCTGGCCGAAATACCATGAGACAATTTTTTCTTCCCCCATGGAGACTCGAACCAGTGCATGTCCCGTAGCTCTGCGCCAAGACTTCCTGCCTTAACCACTCGGCTACGGCGCGGGACAACTTGCTGGTATAGTAGATATATATAAAGTGTGAATATACTAAAGAAGACAGCCGCTTGGGGCTGATACTCGCCTGGAAAGGCTGCAGGCGGGAGTAATCTCTGAATGTGAGCTCTCTATCCAGCAGGAACTCCAGAGGACGCTGGTTCGACGCCAGATCCACATCAGCCACCAGCGTCGTGAATGACTGTAACAGCGGGCACATCACGATACTATCATGTTACTATTATCAAGGGGTGGATTGATTGAAAGCAAGTGTTACACTCACCAGAGCGGGCCACAGCACGGTGGAAGAGCTGCTGTTCTTAGACAGAGGATCCACGCGGTCCGCCCACACCAAGCTGTGCTCCACCATGAACATGTTGAACAGCCCTTTCTTGTAAATGCAGATCCACTCGCGCCTATGCCACTCCACATCGTCGTATTCTACAAGCACCTGCAACAAAATTTATATCATTGGTCCACAATATACATTATTTTGGCTATTCTTTACAATCTGTGACGCGACTGTTTTAATTCCTTCATAAACTGTCAAATTTTATTCTTAGGGTTCCATTTTTCAAATTAATTCCCTCCATTTACAATGATTTTTACATTTTTTTCTAACGATTATTTCAATAGTTTTATATAATTTCAGTTTAACGTTTTTTGAAAGGAGTTGGGACATCAAGAGTCTCTGCAATGCATAATAGCACGCATTTCCATAATTGAGCCTATGTTTAATTTCCTTGTGCATCTCATTCCTATTTGTGATTATTGTTCCTATAGGTATTTGAATTCAGCCACTTTCTCAAAATTTCCCTCATTTGTCATTAGCTGTCCATTTCCATTATATAATGTATTTCTATGTGTGACCATATATTTAGTTTTATTGATATTTACTTCTTCTTCTTCACTTCCTGGTTTAGGCAAGAGTTGCCTGTTCCGTCTTCACTAATAGATCTAAGACCATCTCTTCCGAGGACGTCCGACATCTCTTCTTCCTCTTGGAAAATAATGGAAGATTTTATTTGGTAATCTACTTTCTTCCATTCTTTTCTACATGTTCTTTCAACTGTATCTTGTTGTTAAATATCTTTTCTTTTATGGAGTAGATCTCTAGTTCTTCACGGATATCCTCGTTTCTTATCTGGTCCATTCTAGTGCAGCCTCTTACTCTTCTTAAAAATTTCACCTCGGCTGCTTGGATTTTATTTTCTTGTTTGGTAGTGGTAATCCAAGATTCACTCCGATACAAAAGGACAGGAACAGCCATTGTTTTATAAAATTTTAATTTTGTTTGTTGATGGGCTTTATTATTGAATGTTCTATTTATTGTACCACAAATAGCTTGAAACTGATGTGTTTTGTGTTCAATATCTTTATCATACCCATAGCTGATGTCACATTTACATCCGTTGGCAGAGGGTATTACAGCTGGAAGCCCCTTGATGCTTAGTAGAAAATTAATTATAACGGGCTTCCAATATAAAACCGGACCGGCCTCACGGAGTTTCACCCGGCACGCAGTGCTGTCTCTTCCTCCCGCAATTCACCCTGCCTGCCACCCGTCCTTGAACTGTTTCTTACCTTATAGAAAATGCTGGAAATGCTGTCCTCCGCCCGCACACGTGCTATGGGATCACCTTGGTTTAGACAATGAACACGTGTACACTTGTAAGGTTTGAGTTTTAAACAATTTTGTTGCTGTATGTGCAGAAGATACTGAAATCCCAACTTGTTGTGCTAATTTCGGTAGTGATTTTTGCGGTGAACGTTCCAAATTTTCGCCAATTTCGTCTAATTTTTCTTCGGTGAGAACCGTACGCCTTCGCGTGTGTTTCTTATTTTGTACTGATCCAGTGGTCTCAAATTTAGTCACAAGATCGTGGATTGTCGATCTGGAAGGAGGTAATTGTCCAGGGAAGTTCCGAATAAATTCCTCGCGAACGCGACGAGCTGATTCGTATTTATAATAACATTTACACACATAAATGCGCTGCTCTAATGTCAGCTGACGTCTCATCTTGTCGAACGATAGTAAACTGACTAGTTCAAGGACGAGCGGTTGGCAGAGTGAAATGCGGACGAGGAGAGAGCGCTGCCTGACGGGTGAAACCCCGTGAGGCCGGTCCGGTTTTATATTGGAAGCCCGGTATATGTCTGGTTAGTAGCAGTAAGTTGCTGCTCCTATTACGTCACTGTTGCTAGGATTAATAAATATATCAATGTATTATACAGAATGTACGAAATTTTGCATTACAAACCTCCAGGACTTATAGAGGTAGTGTAGGTAGTATTCTGAATAGTAACCTTTGTCCGCAAAACGTACGTTTTCGTGCTGCACGTAAAAGTTCGTATTAAGTATTTAAGCCTACCGCGTCTCTCGGGGATAAATCGATACCAATTTAATAATTTATGACTCGATTAATTAAATTTACACAACCCAATATTCACTAATTCCATGACAATATCCTATGTCAAGGAAAAAAAATAAAGAAACTTCAGTTTGTCAAGTTGGAGCGAGTGCACCAGAACAGAAACATCTATTGTAGTGGACTATTTATTTAACTCGTGCCCCAAATGGGAGCCAATGACCAATCACGTTACAATGATTTTTTATTTACAACCATTCACAGTCGTGTTTCGCCTAGAATTTACCAAGTAAAGTTTATCATAATAAAGAAAGCACCTCCATTTTAACATTCTGAATAGGTCATAGTATTATTTTGCAGTGACTGACCCTCTAAGAAATACGGCTACCAGATTGTATATATAGTGCATCAATGTCAACACATACCGCATGCGGGAGTTAATATAAAAACATTTGTAGCAATTGATTATACCACCAGAAAAAGAAACCATTGTTTGCACTTTCTTAAATGCATTTTTCCCCAGAAATAAATAATTGCCATATTTACATCATAGGACATCAGAAACTGATCAGAAATGAATTAATATGCAGTTTGATGTATTTCATTTGTTCTCCATTAGAGAGCATTTTTACAACTTTGCGTTCCTTTGGCAATAAATAATATGATCTGGTTGCAGTGACAAACAAAAGAAGCAAATGAAGCGTACCAATCGTTTTCTCACTTGTTTTCAAACATCGCCGTTTACATTAAATACATAAATATTTTTAAATAACCATATTTAAATAATGATTTGTGAATAAAACAGCTTAATTTTATTCGTTAAATAGTCCTAAAAAATGCCACTCTTGATTTTCAAATTCTCTACATAAATGCACTCCTCACTTCTTGAGTCGTGAATTTATCGATAATGGGGGAAAGGCACATGCGCATCATTAGGTATGATAAATACGATCCACAATGTTAAGGACAGTAGACACGTTTTCAAACACTTTACAACATGTGACCATGCGCATGCGCCAACAGGCGAGAAACGGTTACACTATGGAATCGCGGAATGCAGCCAACATATACACAATATTTGAACCAGCGTTGCCATCCAATCTAAAAGCTAGCCTAACGCAATTTTTAATTAATCACTCTGTTGCGAGCTTTACGGTTCTGGCAGAGATTTCAAGGGGTTCGCCAAAACTTTTCTTTAATGGCGGGTTTCAAGGTTAGGCTTATTATTGTTCCCTTCATTTCTGCGTCATAATAATAATAATAATAATAATCCATCCATACTAATTCTGCCCGAAGGCAGGTTCCTTCACTGCAATCAGCATATTCATGCTATGCTTGCAGTTTTATTAGGGAATTGTAGGTGTGGTAGCTTCCCGTTGCTTTCCACACCGGTGAAGGATGATGATGATGGCTATATGATTTCGGGGACCATTTGGGCCTTAAAGTTTTCCTGACATTTGTCTTACAGGTGAGGAAAAACCCCGATAAAAACCTCACCCAGAAAAACTGCCCCGACCGGCGATCGAACCCGGCCCGCTGCGTGACAAGGCAACGTGCTACCTCGAGACCACAGCGGTGGACTAATAATAATTATAATAACAGATACATAGATTATAGGTTGATTAATGTCTTTGACATCGTCCGATTCCTAATAGCCGATTTTGTCGGTCCTTCCAAGCAAAATACAATATAGAGAAGCTCAGGCAAGAGTTAGAAAGAAAATTACGAAAGCTAAAAATCAGAGCTGGGGAAAAAATGTTTAAAAATTCAAACATGTATTAGAGGAAAACGAAGTACTGAATTTTGGAGAATAAAAAAAGAGAGAGAGAGAGAGAGAGAGAGAGAGAGAGAGAGAGAGAGAGAGAGAGAGAGAGAGAGAGAGAGAGAGAGAGGAGAGAAGAGAGAGAGAGAGAGAGAAAATAAGTGGACAAACAAATGTACAAATAGCTATTAAAACATTACTATCAGAAAACAGGGTATTTAAATTAGATAAGTAAAGTAATCCCACAACAGGCCTCGGGAGGCCCTTGGGGTAGTAGGAGGTTAAGGCTCCCACTTTTTGTAGACAATCGGCACTTGATGTCAGCCGGGTTGTCAGCCCTGCGTGACGGCCGCCTTTACCCCAGAACAAGCGTCTGGTACTCATTTCCGTTAGAGGCTGAGTCGACCCCGGGGCCATAGTGCCGCCAGAAGGTTTTGGTCAGTTTAAAAATCCTGACCCCACCGGGACTTGAACCCTCGACCTTCCGACTTGTAGCGCAGTGCCTTAACCACTACGCTACGGCGTGCCCCCTTTAAATTAGATAGCATACAAAATATTCCAGAAATAAATGAAAAAATATAATAATAATAACAATAACAACAATACATAATACAATAATGCAGCGGATGTAAAAACCACAGTTTGTGTTGTGAGTCCTGCATATAGGAAGCATTGGAAGTAGAATTATCAAAAAACGAAAGCAGCATAGTTGCATTGTGGAAAAATCCTCAATAAAAAAATAATAACAAGACATAGCATGTTAACTCAAACATATCGTGAGCGAGACATAATGTTCAGTTATCGTGACCGAGGTCGTCAGAAGCGGCTTGTAGCGTATGTATACTTATTACACATCCAAGTTAACTGTGCATGGGCGGAGGGGAAGAGTTTTAGCGCTAGTGTCGCCGATCTACTGAATCTGTGGAAGGGATGTAGTAGAAAACTATACATCCGATCACGTATTGAAATTTTTCAACTTCAAATGTGGGGGGAGAACTCTAAACACGTGTGAAAGATCTTAACATGGTTGCCAAATTAGTCATTTAAGAACGGAACGCTCAAGCGGTCGGATCATTTAACATCACAGTATTTGTCATCTCTCTGTTACCAGCCTCACAATAAATCACAAGTGGCAACATGTAATGAGAAGGGCAAGGAAGGGACAGCTCATTCCTAGACGTAACCCCAAAAGTAACAGGGTTGTCAAGTTAGTCATTCTGCCACTGACCGCGCAGAACGACAGATCATTAAAATACATAGTATTTGTCAGCTCTATACCTGCCAATCAAAAAACATAATCCAAAGGACAGGAAGTGGCAACATAGTAAGGAAGAGAAAGACAGTTTGTTAGTTAACATATTTTCCGCCTGCACAAAACACTTGGATGGGTAATACTTACTCACTGGCACTATCGAACCCGTAGGTTCATGGCCGCACGGACCACAAGCTCTCCATACATCCCTATCCTGAGCTAATGCTTTCCAATCATTCCCTGTATAATCTGCTTCCCTCAAATCATAGTTAATGTTATTCTCCCCACCTCATTCTTGGTCTACCAACTGGGCGTTTTCCCTCTGGCTTTCCTACAAGAAGCTTCCATGCAAGTTCTTTCATTTCCCATACGTGCAACATGCCCTGCCCAACGCAGTCTATGAGACTTAACTGTTCTTATTATATCTGGCTTCCTATAAAGACCATGTAGTTCATTGTTACATAGTCTTCTCCATTCTCCTGTCTGTTCATCTCTCTTTGATCCAAAAATTTTCCTAAGTACTTTATTCTCAAATACTTGTAATCTCCTTTCCTCTCTTAAAGTAAGAGTCCATGTTTCCACACCCATATAATAACTGGTAGAATAATAGTTTCATATATTTTCAGTTTAACGTTTTTTGAAAGGAGTTGGGACATCAAGAGTCTCTGCAATGCATAATAGCACGCATTTCCAGAATTGAGCCTATGTTTAATTTCTTTGTGCATCTCATTCCTATTTGTGATTATTGTTCCTAGGTATTTGAATTCAGCCACTTCCTCAAAATTTCCCTCATTTGTCATTAGCTGTCCATTTCCATTTTTTTTTTTTTAAGATTTATTTAGCCTGGTGGAGTTAAGGCCATGCGGCCTTCTCTTCCACTCACCAGGACAAACATATATTACATAAGAATATAACAATCTTATTTAACTCTAATATTAAACACTAAGTAAAAATTTGATCAAAAGATAATATCTAATATACATATTACGATCTATAATACAACCAGTTAATGTTAGTTAAAATTAAGACTAAAACTAATAATAAAATGTATACAAGCAAGACATATTAAATTGTCCCTGTCTAGTGTATATAAAAAAAACAGGAAAATAATGAGATATAGAAAACTAATTTTACGATTATACAATATTTAAAACAAAACAAATAAAAATATTTGTTATTCTTAATATTATTTACATAAATAATTAAATATATTAATATTGCTAAAAGAATACTATCAGTGAGGTGTATAAGTTAGTTTGTTATTAAATAGTTCTTTAGTTGGTTTTTGAAGGATGTTATAGTTTGACAGTCTCTGACATAGGGTGGAAGGGAATTCCATGTTTTGGTAAGTGACACTGTAAAAGATAATGAATAATATACAGTGTGATGAGGCGAGATATAAAGGACAATGTGCTGATGGGATCGAGTGTCAAGATTATGTGTGTCGGATAGTCTGATGAAGCGGCGTGATAAATAATTATACGAGTACACTGAATTTCTACGTGTGACCATATATTTAGTTTTACTGATGTATACATAAACAAACGCACTCTCTATCTACAATCGTCGAGTGCAAGAATCTCTGCTAAAACCGTAACGATCGCAACACAGTGATTATTTAAAAAAAAAATCAACACGAGGGACAAGAACGTCTCAAATTACAGCAGAACAATTGAAGCGATGAGAACCACATTGATATAAGTAGCATGAACCAAGTTTTGAGATATTAGCATGTACCGAAATCACTTTTTCGATACGTGAAAACTACGTAACAACTACGTCATCGTGTCTTCCCTCTACAGCAGAGCCGTCCAAACTACTGCCCGCGGCCCACATCCGGCCCACCACGGCTTTTCGTCTGGCCCGCGAAAGGAATGTAATGAACAAATTAATTATATATTTTTAATTTAAATTTTAAAATGTAACATCTAGTTTGGACATCCCTGTGTGAAAAATTCATCTCTTTGGAATGTGGAGTTGAGGTGTCACCGCTTCTCTTGACAAAGTAATAGAGATGATTCATCCCTTATTTACCGTTTTCTTCCCCACTCCAAACTTTGAACAATAATTGTTTCGCTTGTTATATTGTCAATCAAACAGTAGCCTGTGCACGGACTAGTTGTAAAAATAGTGTTAAAGTGAGAAAATACTTAAAAAAACGCAAAGTTGATTCAGAGTGTAGGAAGTTTAACTAATCCTGTACCAGCAAGTACTTCGTGAAGGAGCATGGAAACAAAGTGTTATGTTCATCTTGAAGAAGATTTTCGGGCTGTAGGCCGTGGTCGTGAGGCTTGTAATTCCCCGACGTTTCGCCAGAGACTGCGTCTGGCATCCTCAAGGGTTGTCTTGAGTCTCAAAATAAATTCAAATCATACTAAGCAATCGATATACCTCGGTCATTAATTCACTCCCCCCACCCCGTCACCGGATTTATCAATTCTGCACGGACTCTAAAACGGTTTACATTAGGCCTATATCTCCAATGTTTCTACTATCATTTCAACCTTTATTTATTAGGGTCTATGACTAATATTTCTGTCCCGCGCCGTAGACGAGTGGTTAAGGCAATATGCCTTGGGGCAGAGCTACAGGACTTGCACTGGTTTGAGTCTCCATGGGGGAAGAAATTTTCTCATGGAATTTCGGTCAGTATGAGACCGGTGCACACCCAGCATCGTGAGGCATTTGGGTAAATATAATAAGTAGTGATTCCAGGTTGAGAGGACCATCGTTAACGGCTGGGGGACCCGGCATGCTTGTTTTTCCCTTATAATAACGTATACACTTCCATCATTATAAAATCTAACATTTATGACAGCTTCAGATTAAAACCCCTTTTCCTAATGCCTGACTACTTTCTCCTGGTCATATAACTTGCTGCAAAGCGTCTATATACAAGGATCATCATCATCAAAGTACATTCACAAATTTAGGCCATTTGTTGACCTGTTTCGGCCTCAAGAGGAACACCATCCAAAGTCTTTTGAGTGGACGTCCTGGTCTTCTTCTTCCTGCAGGTTGATATCGTAACATTTGTTTGAGGTATTCTGTGATCTTCCATTCGATGAAAATGTTGCATCCATCTTGACTTATAATCAGAAATTTTGTTTTCTAAAAGTTCCATGTGTAATTCTTCTAAGATGTCTTAATTTTTTATTTTGTGATCTAGTAGTGTGTATCCTGCAGTCCTCTGAAGGTATCTCATTTCAGCAGATCTAAGTCTCTGTATATCCTTTTGTTTCAACGTCCATACTTCGCTACCATACAAGGATGATTTGCCTAATTTCCGTGTTAATAGTTCTAATGCTCCTAATACTCGTAAAATATCTTAAGATTCTATGTTCGTAGGAAACATGTCCGCACATTTAAACCTCTCTCATGGACCCTTTGAAATATCTCTCCCTCCGGAGAATTTTACTGCAGACTAAACTATGAAAATGTATAAGAGCATAATACAGAATATTTTGTCATATGGAAGTGAAACTTGGTCTTTTGACGGAATTACAAAAGAATAAAATTAGAACAGTTGAAATTTGATTATCTTAAAAGAAGTCTTCGAAAAAAAACAAGACAGGATAAAATAAGAAATGATTTCCTTTGGAGAGAAATGAATGTCAACACATCGTGTGTTAAGAGGATTGAAAATCAAACTTTTAAATGGTATGGCCATGTACAAAGAATGGAAAGTGAAAGATGGCTAAAAAAAATATATAACAATGGTCACCTCCTGGAAGAAATAAACGTGGCAGACCAAGGATGGAAATGGGAAAACCTATGTCAAACGATAAATGAAGATAGGATTTGTAAGAGATTGTAATGATAAGAAACATATGGAAACTGAAGACAGCAAACCTGTAAGTGGGCGAAAGCCGAAGAAGAAGTAAACCATGTCCTCATTTCTTAACAGTTGTATTTTTACAGTGAAATAGCGTCATTCTTTTGACAAAAGTAGGCCTATATGTTTTAGTCTGGCGTATGCCCTTTGACCTGCCCGGCATAGGTGACCCTTTTGGTAACAATGGTATCGCCAGAGTAGCTTGCGGGTCATTTAATCATGCAAGCCGCTCCACCACCAACAAGATAAACATAGGCTACTATGGGAGGGGAATTTTATATGGCACGTGACTAAAATGCATGTAAGATTCAAGCTTTACTTAACATGTTTCAAACAATTGTCGATCACGGATTCTACTAATTACAAGACTCTCAATCTCTCTCTCTCTCTCTCTCTCTCTCTCTCTCTCTCTCTCTCTCTCTCTCTCTCTCTCTCTCTCTCCATGTGTATATATATATATATATAATATCGACATCTAGTAATAATGGAGAATATAATATATAAGAAAAAAAGTGTTTTGAATTGGATTCGACTGGTGGTGTAATGGATAACACGCTGGGGTACCGACCCAGAGTTCCGGGATCGAATCCTGTTGAGGCATTTATTTTTCTTATCATGTCATATTAAGCTTGCATTGCTCAATGCCAAAAATTTAATTATAACATCGATAAAGCATCACTGCTATAAAGTAAAAATATTCTCTTTAATTTGCTTACTTGTCATAGTCAGCTACTAGATGACAGTGAAGACCGAGTTCTTGCGACATCTAGTAATAATGGAATATAATATATATATATATATATATATATATTTATAATATAGATAAGTGTTGAATTGAATTCGCCTGGTGGTGTAATGGGTAACACGCTGGGGTACCGACTCATAGTTCCGGGTTCGAATCCCGTCCAGGCATTTATTTTTCTTATCATGTCATATATATATATTGCTATGAAAAGAAAAATAAGTGCCTGAATCGGGATTTGAACCCGAGTTTTCTAAGTTTGCCTGAATCGGGATTTGAACCCGAGTTTCTAAGTTTGTACGTTAGCCCTCTAACCAACTGAGCTACTCAGGAATCCTAACACAAACATTTATTTTTCTTATATATCCATCCATAGTAATTCTGCCCGAAGGCAGGTCCTTCACTACAATCATAGCATTTTCATGCTATGCTTGCAGCTTTACTAGGGATTTGTGTAGGTGTGGTAGCTTCCCGTTGCTTTCCACACCGGTGACGGATGATGATGATGATGATGATGATAATGGTAAGTATGATGACTATATGATTTCGGGGACCGTTTGGGCCTTAAAGTTTTCCTGACATTTGTCTTACTGGTGAGGAAAAACCCCGATAAAAACCTCACCCAGAAAAACTGTCCCGAAAGGGGATCGAACCCGGGCCCGCTGCGTGACAAGGCAGCACGCTACCTCGAGACACACAGCAGTGGACTTCTTATATATATATATATTATTCTCAATTTACACGAGAGGTAGCGGGATATCGTTTCCAACTGCCATCTAGTGGCTACTATAACAGTTAGCATTTTTAAAGAGAATATTTACTTTATAGCGGTAACGCTTGTAAATTAGATGTTATAAACTCTCTCTCTCTCTTTCTCTGTCTCTCTCTCTCTCTCTCATCTCTCTCTCTCTCTCTCTCTATATATATATAATATATATATATATATATATATGATACTAAATTCTAAAATCAAATCAAAATTGCGAGCGGGATTGAAATTTTTACGTCCCCTCCTAGATTTGACAAAAATGGACTGTTGAGTTCACAGAGAGCACGCAGAATCTCCTGATGAAGTCTACCATATCAGTATAGACGAAACGTCGAGTGTTCAGAAAACCGGACCACGCCATTTAGCCCCCGAAGACGAACCCAACAGGGATAAAAAATGACAAGCAAAAAAGCGCAGATATACGCGATAAATTAAAGTTCAAAATACAGTTGAAGAAATTCAGAATTATCAAAGAGATAGGTTTCAACATGTCCAAAGAATGGACCCACATAGCTTTCCTAAATTAGCATTGCAGTAACCAACCTAAAATACTTCGAGACAAAGAAAGACCAAAATTAAGATGGACTGACCAACCACAACTTGAGATCTTATAGGAACAGGTTCAAACGATCTAAACCCAAATAAGTTCATGATGATACATGTGTCCTTTGATAAGTTCATGATGATACATGTGTCCTTTGATAAGTTCATGATGATACATGTGTCCTTTGATAAGTTCATGATGATACATGTGTTCCTTTGATAAGTTCATGATGATACATGTGTCCTTTGATAAGTTCATGATGATACATGTGTCCTTTGATAAGTTCATGATGATACATGTGTCCTTGTGATCCTATTTTAAATTAAAACTCTAAATTAATGAGTTAATCAATTTAAAGAATATGAAAATTAGACATCGGCCCGCGGTGGACTAGTGGTTTATGCTCCTTGCCTCTGGTCCCGAGGATCGCGGGTTTCAAACCCTGCCGGGGTCGATGAATTTTTTTAGGATGGAAAAAATCCAAGGAGCAAGTCCTCCGGAGGGAATTTAAGCCGTGGGTCCCGAGTCTGAAGATTTTCAGGCTCGTAAAAGATTCCTTAAGCCTGAATGAAAGGCCTCTAAGCAAAGTTTACAGAATTTTCCCGTCTTAGTGCTACCTTGGTTTCCTATATGTCAGTATGAGGCGGAACGCTGACCACGGATCACTCAAAGGACATCTATACGAAAAAAAGGTAAATTAAAGTAAAGTGATCCCACTACAGGCCTCGGGAGACCCTTGAGGTAGTGGGAGATTACGGCTCCCACTTTTCTAAACAATCGACACTTGATGTCAGCCGGGTTGTCAGCCCTGAGTGACTGCCACCTTTAACCCCAGAAGAAGCGAAAATAATAATAAATGGACAGAACACTTAATGAGAATGAACAACGAAAGAATACCAAAAAGAACCTTCCTGTATAATCCGAGAGAACAAGAGATGTTGGCCGACCACGTAAGAAGATGGACTCCACTTTTAACTTCGCCGGAACAGGCTGCATAGCCTAAACCTTGTAGTAGAAGAAGAAAGAAGAAGAAGAAGATGGACTCCACTTTTAACTTCGCCGGAACAGGCTGGATAGCCTAAACCTTATAGAAGAAGAAGATTGAAGAATTGTGTGATACTCATTTCCGTTAGAGGCTGAGTCAACCCCAGGGTCATGGTGTCGCCAGAAGGTTTGGGTCAGTTTAAAAAATCCTGACCCCACCGGGACTCGAACCCCGGACCTTCCGGCTTGTAGCGCAGTGCCTTAACCACTACGCTACGGCATTACCCATACAAAAAGAAGTGTAACTAAATTAGTATGGTTCAAATTCTTCCCTGTAGGGGGAGAGCGCCTAAATCTCTGTTAAGGGAAACATGGGCTTACAAGATACAAGTAGATGAAAATTAAGACGCTAGTTCTGGAAAGAACGAGCCTCCTCTGATTGACTCACTTGTTGCCTTGCTTGGGGCGAGACAAGAACAGGGGAAAAATAATAATACGCATGCGTGGGATAAACTCGATAGTCACCGCTCTTCATTTGATGAGCGATTAAACATGTCACGTGACCTCACTGCATGATGCAGACACAAGGTGGTTATAAATAACTTGATGAATGAATTTACAGTACATCCAATCATACTGCAAACATTCCCTGTCAAACAGTTGGTCGAAAGTAAAGGTGAATGACTTACCCTTTTGGTACTGCAGCCGTCCCAAAATTGGCCCTTAAAGTGGCAACAGCAAAATTTGATTACTATTACATAAAATCCAATAGACTTCAACGAATGGTGTTGCAAATCTTAATTTATTTATGTATATTAATATATCATCATCATCCGGTATCATGGCAGCTGCCGCCGTCTTCCGGAAACCAAACGCCATTCCTCTCTATCCATCCATTGATCTTCCTCCAATCCTCTGATATTCATAGCTGCTTGTATCCATTCTATCCAAGTTTTCTACGGTCTTCCTCTCTTCCTCCTTTCCATTGGGATCCATTCCTTAACAATTTTAGGCAACCTTTGCTCTGGCATTCTTTTGGCATGGCCATACCAATGTAATATTTTCTTTTCTATAATGTCTATGATGCCCGGCTCCTCTTGTACACCCATAATTTCCCTTATTTCTTTATTTCGTATTCTATCCATTCTAGATTTTCCAGCTGTTCTTCTTAAAACATCCATTTCTGTACTTAAAATTCTTTTCATTTCCCTGGTAGGAATTTGCCAGACTTCAGCACCATATGTTAAAATGCTCTGAATTATGGTTTGATATATTTGTAATTTTCTATTTTTTGTAATATTTTTGCTCCACCAAACAGATGTTTAATAGCGGAAAAAAAAATATTTATTATGAAAAAAATATTTTTTTTAAATTTTGGCGTATCGTCTTACCTTAAGTGGTTTATTTTTGTTCGTTTTCTTCCGATGTATTTATAATATCAAATTAATTAAATCAACTGATGCACCCTGTAGGATACATTATCAATGTAAGGATTAATTTAGTATACTACGGTAAGAAGTAAAATTTGTATTCAGAATTCAATATTAGAGCAAGTAAATTCATTTAAATACTTAGGATATAATCTAACTTATAATGAGGAATGTGATACATCCTTTAAAATACAAAACTATAATAAAGCTTTAAGAATTATCAACCAAGTTTTTAAACCATCAAAAGTGCAGAGACACAAGAATGAAAATCTATAAAGTTCTCGCTAGACCCATAATCTGTTATGGCAGTGAAGCTTGGACCATCAGAACTCAGGATGACCGTCATATTACAGCCACGGAGATGAAATTTCTGCGACGAACTGCAGGTTATAGCCTTCTAGACCACCAAAGAAATTCAACAATAGCCAGAGAGTTAAACATCGTATCTATATCTGAATACCTCCAAGAATATAGAAACAATTGGCTAGCCCATATTCAGCACATGGATCGTCACAGAATACCAAAACAAATTCTTCACTACATTCCTCGAGGCAGAAGATCTGTGGGTCGACCTTTTCGGAGATGGCGGGAGACCGTAACAGGCCACTGGGCCTAATACTTGAAAGGCAGATGATGATGATGACTACAGAATGACTCATCGGCTGTCACCATTTGGATGATTTAAAACTAAATAAAAAATGTATGGAAGTGAGGTATGGATAATCAATAAGTACTACAAGAATAGACTAATAGCTCTAGAAATGGATTATTTACGCAGAAGTGTCAGAAAGTTCAAAATTAGAACATGTCACAAATGAGGAAATTAGAAATATAATGGAAGCGAGAAGAAAACATAATTAAAAGAATTGAGGAGAATGAATTAAAGGGGTTAGGACATTCATAAATACACCTGGACGTCCCCAGATGGAGAAACTCGGAACCAGATAGATCATGTATTAGTGGATAAACGCTGGCACAGTAGCATCATCATTGATGTTAGATCAGTTAGAGGGACAGACTGCAATGCAGATCATCATCTGGTCAGGGTGAAAATCAGACAACGGCCTATCGCTTATGAGAGGAACAACCGCTAAAAGATGATTCTGTAAAATAATGAATTAAAAAACTTGAAAAATGATGAAATGCGGCAGAATACCAAATCAAAATTGCTAATAGATTTGAAGTACTGGAATCTTCAGATGACAATGTGCAAACGAAGAAGAAACTGATATAAATAAAGAATGGGAGGCTATAAGAGATACTATTAAATTGTCAGCATCAGAAAGCATTGGTTGTTTAAAAAAGAGGCAAAACAAGAATGGTTTGATGAGGAATGTGCCGACATTGTAAAGAAAAGAAAGCTAGCAAAAATTAAATGGTTACACGAGCCAAATGAGGTAAATTTAGAGCAATTGGGTAGTGTTAGACGGGAAACCACCAAGTTACTAAACAGTAAAAAGAGGAATATTTGAGAGAGAAGATTAATGATCTTGAAAGGAATGCAAAAAATAGGAACATTAGAGAATTATATCAGGGAATTAGTATAGAGAAGAAAAGGGTTTCAGGCTTAGAACAAACATAATTCGGAATGAAAATGGGGATATGATTGCAGATTCCAAGAGTATATTAAATAGATGGAAAAGTTATTTTAATCAGCTATTAAATGTACATACAAGAACAGGACATTGAGGAGAATAACTTACAGACAGCAGAATGCTAGTCGCAGAGCCAAGTGCATTAGAGGTTGAATGGCAATTGAAAAATTGAAGATGTATAAAGCATCAGGTTCAGATGAGATCCCAGCAGAACTGCTAAAATCAGGGGGAGAAAAATGATGGGACAAGGATACGCTTGGTTGCTTAGTATGATTTGGGAAAAAGAAGCTCTTCCAGATGAATGGAAGGAATCAATTATCGTACCAATTAATAAGAAAGGAGATAAACTGATTGCAACAACTATAGGGGCATCGCATTACTTTCAACTTCGTACAAAATTCTAACAAATATATTTAGTAAGCAGACTTACTCCCTATATTGATGACATTCTAGGAGATCATCAATGTGCATTTAGAAGAAACAGGTCTACAACAGATCAGATTTTAGTATAAGACAGATTTTAGAAAAGAAATGGGAATATAATGGTACTGTACATCAACTATATGTAGACTTCAAAAAGCATATGATTCAATTAAGAGGGAGAAGTTATATAGTATCCTGCTGGAGTTTGGAATTCCTAAAAAGTTAGTTAGACTTATAACGAATGTGTCTAAATGGCTCAACGAGTAGGGTGCGTGTAGGCAAACAGTTTTCAGACACTTTTGAAATCCAGAATGGGTTAAAGCAAGGAGATGCACTATCTCCTCTACTATTTAATTTTGTACTAGAGCTGCCATTAAATCTTTGGAGAATGAGGAAGGCTTACAACTCAATGGTATTAATAAGCTGTTAGTTTATGCTGATGATGTAGTACTACTGGCCGATAGCGAGGAGATACTAAAGGCCAACACGCGCACACTATTGAGTAACACTAAGAAATTAGGACTGGAAGTAAATATCATTAAAACTAAATATATGGTCACACGTAGAAATACATTATATAATGGAAATGGACAGCTAATGACAAATGAGGGAAATTTTGAGGAAGTGGCTGAATTCAAATACCTAGGAACATAATCACAAATAGGAATGAGATGCACAAAGAAATTAAACATAGGCTCAATTCTGGAAATGCATGCTATTATGCATTGCAGAGACTTTTGATGTCCCAACTCCTTTCAAAAAACGTTAAGCTGAAAATATATAAAACTATTGTTCTACCAGTTATATTATATGGGTGCGAAACATGGACTCTTACTTTAAGGGAGGAAAGGAGATTACGAGTATTTGAGAATAAAGTTCTTAGGAAAATTTTTGGACCAAAGAGAGATGAACAGACAGGTGAATGGAGAAGACTACATAACAATGAACTACATGGTCTTTATAGGAAGCCAGATATAATAAGAACAGTTAAGTCCCGTAGACTGCGATGGGCAGGACATGTTGCGCGTATGGGGAATGAAAGACGTGCATATAAACTTCTTGTAGGAAAGCCAGGAGGAAACGCCCAGTTGGTAGACCAAGAATGAGGTGGGAGAACAACATTAACTATGATTTGAGGGAAGTAGATTATACAGGGAATGATTGGAAAGCATTAGCTCAGGATAGGGATGTATGGAGAGCTTATGTCCGTGCGGCCATGAACCTACGGGTTCGATAGTGCCAGTGAGTAAGTAAGTAAGTAAGGACATTGTTTTAAGAATGGAAGATGAGCGATGGCCAAGCAACTATATCAATGGCATCCGACCAGAAGGAGGATGAGAGGGAGACCGAAGTTAACATGGAAGGAAAACATGAAGACATTAATGACAAGCAAATAGGGTTAAGCATTGAAGATGCTTTGGAGGTTTGGCACGGGAAGACAGCAGCAGCTGTAAAAACCCGAAGATAGATAGAAAGAATTTGTCGCAAGTTTAATTGAAATCATCCTCAGCTTAATTAAAGAAGTAAGGAAATAAAAACACTTTGTTTACATTCCACATGAACTCTTAGGTTTTCTGTACATTGAAGTCAGTTTAAACCCCACACTATTCCCTAGGGGACAATCTAGCAAATAGCATAATGCTCTAGATGTGCACAACCGCTAATGCATCTGAGCCTTGTAGTTTGATCGTTGTCTGTTGGAATTTATTTTTCAGCAACTTACTTCAGAGCTGAAACTAACAAGGGGTAATAAAAGTTTTGGGAATTATTAATCAAGTTATGAAACCATCCCTTATACAAAAAAAAAACACCAGATTACGTTTATAAACACTTTGGCTAGACCAGTGTTCACCTATGGTAGTGAAGCATGGACACTAAAAAGACAACATGAAAGCAGAATAACGGCTTGTGAAACGAGATTCATGCGCAGAACAGCGGGTTACACACCAGATGGGATCGGAAAAGGAACACCGCTATCTTAAAAGAATTGAAGACTATACGCCAATTTTTTGAATATATTAAACAGTACCAACTTAAATTAGAAACACCATCTTGAAAGAATGAGTTCAAATCGGATCACCAAAGCTGTTTATAATTATATACCAGAGGACCGAAGATCACTGGCCCGTCCTATGAAACGCTGGGAGGGAAAATTTTCTATAGGATCGTAACAGGCCTTGGCCTAATACTTGAAAGGAAAAAAGAGAAGAAGAAGAACTAACAAGGGAACTGCCAACTACTGCCATGCCGGAAGTTACCTTGAAATTTCTCCTAGAGAAGAGTTGTTGCTGTAAAAAGGCTGAATGCAAAAAAAATCTGCCGTTTTTAACTGCAGGGTACAGAAATATTCTTCTTCTTATTCTTCACTTCCTGGTTTAGGCATTGTTTGCCTGTTCCGCCTTCACTAATAAATCTAAAACCATCTCTTCCGAGACCGTCCGACATCTCTTCTTCCTCTCGGATAATAATGTAAGATTTTATTTGGTAATCTACTTTCTTCCATTCTTTCTACATTGTGTCTTTTCCACTGATTCTTGTTGTTAAATATATTTTCTTTTGTGGAGGTACAGAAATAAAAGCTAGAATTCAGTCATGGAAATCGACTGTATGGAACAAGTGGACTGCCTGTTTCAGTAAGAGGGGAGTGGAGTGAGTCAAGACGCGGCGCGGAGGGCAGGTAGTGAGATATCCAATAGACATATCAATTCACTAGTTTATTACTTCCATATAGTTTAAAAAATATAGATTTGACGCTGAACATTAGGGTCTTGCAGTTAAAAACGGCAGAAAATTTTTGGTCACGACCTTGGTACATCACAACGGTTTCCCTGGAAGAAACTTCAATGGTTGACAGTACCCTTGTTAGTTCCGGTGATTCGATCGCGTTTGTTGGAATTTATTTCAATCCATCCATCCATCCATCCATAGTAAATCTGCCCGAGAGCAGGTCTTTCGCTGGAATCATAGCATTTTCATGCGTATGCTTGCCAGCTTTACTAGGGAATATAGGTGTGGTAGCATTCCCGTTGCTTTCCACACCGATGAAGGATGATGATGATAATGATAAGGATGATGATGGTGGCCGGATGATTTTTCGGGGACCGTTGGGCCATAAGACTTCCTAACATTTCTTACAGGTGAGAAAAACCCCCGAAAAAACCTCACCCAGGAAGCTTATCCCGACCGTGGATCGAACCCGGGCCCCGCTGCGTGACTAGGCAGCACGCTACCTCGAGACCACAGCGGTGGATGGAAATTTATTTATCAGTGGAGCGAAAATTCCCGGAAGCTACCTATTTCAAGAGGTTGAAACTAAGAACCGTAAGGGATTCTGAGTCGTAAAAAAATAAAATAAAACACTGATATGAAAGTATATCTCAGATATCTCAGTTGTAGGAGCTCACGCCCTGGCATCAGGGTCTCTTAGCGGATAGGATTATGCAACATTTTTACTTTGACAAAGCATCCCTAACGTCACAAAGACTAGGTCATAGAAAGGTAAAATCTTTTTTTTTTTTTTCGCTATATTTCCTTATAGCTATAAACCGATATCAAATGATGTGTGGCACCATAAGAAGAACCCTCCGAAAGACACGAAGAGAAACTCAGCTCAGGTTTATAAAATTATGGCTGTTCCTGTTCTTTTATATGGATCTGAATCTTGGGTACTTACAAAAGAAGATATCTCACACATTCAAGCCACTGAAATGATTTTTTTAAGATCGGTAAAAGGATGTACACGCATGGGTAGATTACACAATGAATCAATAAGAAATGAACTGGAGATATTTTCAATACTCGATAAACTAGACGAGCACAAATACCAATGGAAAGAACATTTAGACAGAATGGACAATACAAGATTACCAAAAAAAGATCAACGCCTACAAACCACATGGAAAAATATCTTTGGGACGGCTAAGGAACGATGGACTTGTGACCGGAACAGGTAGCATTGACCTAACCCTGGAAAGGAAGAAGAAGAAGAAGAAGAAGAAGCTATATAACTATGACCTTCAGACAGCTTATCGGAAAAAATTAAATTTCACTGTATATATGTTTACTTTTGAATTCAAAATATATACAATGGTTTACTGAAAACTTTCAGTTTCTTGGCACTTAGAAGTTATTTTTAAATTTATAATTTACTTAATATGTTTTGAGTTACTGTATGGATATATGCCAGTTTATACTGTTGAATGCAGCTGTGTGTGCATAACAAAACAGTATACAATAATACGTTTTATAATGACTAGAAGTACGTGACCCTTCCACTAGATTGTCACAGCACACTGTATTAGTTATTGCTGCACGTCAAGATAAAACAAAATGGCTGCAGCATTCAAAGTTCCGCCTTCCGCGCAAAGAAGACTCCTCCCACTTACTCTTAGCCACACCTCGCAGTCTCCATGGCGACCATCACCCCTAAACTAATCAATCCTGTCACAGCTGCCTACAAACTAGCAATACGACCTGGTATGCAATATGACGCGCACATTTACACGCGGTCATATTATTTTATTGCTATTGTAATTATCACCGCTTTCGTTTCTTGTTATCATTTGCTCGTAACTGCATGTGAACTTCATTAAAAAGAAACAACATATTACGTAACAATATAGAATGCAGTATTTATGTGTCTGATTATTTAAATAGCTCATGCTATTATACATTTAACTTTAGATAAACAGTAATCATAAAACTGATCACGTGACTGTTATTATAATAACATTCCAAACTTCAGACTATTTATCTTTATGAACAGTTTTTAAATTTTTCGAAATTTGAAACTCTTATGCAATAGGTTTAGGAACAAAGTTCACTCAACTTTTATAATTCATGATGGGTTCCGTGGAGGTATTATTCATAAGTAATGCCACGAGTGATTTCCAATTTATTGATAATTCACGACTCACGAAGTGAGGAGTGAATTTATCTAGAGAATTTGGAAATCAACTCGTGGCATTGTGGTTAGGACTATTTAACGAATAAAATTAAGCTGTTTGCTCACAAATCATTATTTAATTATAGTTATTTTAAAATATTGATATATTAATTGTAAACGGCGATGTTTAAAACAAATGAAAACGATAGAGTACGCTTCAACTGCTTCTTTTGTTTATCACTGCAACCAGATCATACTATTTATTGCCAAAGGAACGCAATATTGTAAGAATGCTCTCTAGTGGAGAAAAAAAAATGAAACACATCAAACTGTATATTAATTCATTTCTGATGTCGTATGATGTAAATAATGACAATTATATTTTTCTGGATTGTTTACCTGGGAAAAATAAATTTAAGAAAGTGCAAACAGTGGTTTCTTTTTTTTGGTGGTATAATCATTGCTACAAACGGTTTTCATATTAAATCCCGCATGGCGGCAAGTGTTAACATTCATGCACTATATATACAATCTGGAGCCGTACTTTCTACGGGCTCTGTCACTGCAAAATAATGGTCAGACCTGTTCAGAATATTAAGAAGGAGGTGCTTTCTTTATTATGATAAACTTTAGTTGGTAAATTCTAGACGAAACACGACTGTGATAGGTTGTGAATAAAAAAATCATTGAAATGCGATTTGGTCATTGACTCCCTTTGGGGCAATGAGTTAAATAGTCAAAATAAAACTAAATAATGGAATATTCACCTGAAAGGGTCGTTCTCCTCAACTTAATTAACTATTTAACTGTAGCGCGTTCGGGACTTGAGGTATTATTCAAACTTAAATTTAAAAGAAAAACCTATGGGGAATAGTCATAAGTAATGCCACGAGTGGATCTCGAAATGTCGATAAATTCACGACTCACGAAGTGAGGAGAATTTGGAATCAAGATTGCATTTTGTTTATGACTATTTAACGAACAAAATTAAGCTGTTTTACTCACAACTTCATTGTTCAACTATAGTTATTTGAAAATATTTATATATTTAATGTAAACGGCGATGTTTGAAAACAAATCAGAAATGTGAGGTTATGTTCATTCACTGCTGCTTGATCATATTATTTATTGCCAAATAAGATCCATATTGTAAGAGTGCACCCAAAGGTGGAGACATAATGAACAATCAACACTATATATCATAATCAACATTACGGGTTTATTCATTTATTTTTTAGTAAACAACTCAGTTAAAATCAAGGAAGGTTTTTCATTATGACTTATTCAATGTATGTGTTGGAGAGGATATAAATAATGCTTTGACCGCGTTCAGAACATTAAAAAGGAGGAGCTTTCTTTATCACAAAAGCAGGAGTTGATAAAGAGAAATCGATAAAGAGCGAAGGTGAAACACCAGACTGTCATTTGTTGTAAAAACAACATTCATTGAAACGTGATTAGTCATTGACTAGCATTTGTGGCATGAGTTAAATAGTCACCTGAAAGGTCCGTCTCCTCACTTAATTATTTACTGTAGCGCTTTCGGGACTTTGTCCATCATCGGCAGGAAAAACTGGTGTTTCACTGAAGATCTGGTAGATGGGGTTACATTATTGGGTTCGTTTTCGTTTATCAGATTGTCGTTTTATGAGCTCCTTTCATAATGTGGATCTCTTCGTGTACGTTTATCTTCGCTGGATTCTTCTTTGTGCATTCTGGTAGGGTTTTTCCAATATGCATATCCCATGAAGGACATCCATGTTAAATATTGAAACACCCTAACAGTAATGCACAGAGAAATTAATCTACGCTACGGCCTGCCCATAATAAGTCTTTCTGGTGGGTTGGCGAAAATTTTATTTAAATAAATCACACCTGTTGATGACAGCAACAACTTCAGTTGGAACAGCATTATACACCAACCGTTAATGCGCCATTACGTAAGTTTACGAAACAATACATCATCATCATAAAATTCAGGATTATGTCTTTGCCTGTTCCGATCTCACATATGTTGAGCCCAGCGCTTTCTTGTCTTCTACCGATCTTCGTCCTCCAGGATTATATAGGCCTATCAGTGCATCTTTGATATCCTCTGTCTTCTTTGCAGATGTTCTATCCAATGTTATGTTCTTTATTTGTTGAAAAGTGGTTGTACCCTTTAGTTCCCTCTAATATTCTCCATTACTAATACGTTTCCTTCCTCTTGTACAACCGTTCACAGCCCGTAGGATCTCATTTCAGTTGCTTGAATTTTACTTTTTGTATTTCCTTCAGGAACCCAGGCCTCACTTCCTTAACATCGCCACTGGTAGTGCCATCGTTGAGTAAAATCTTAGCTACTCCTCCTTTCTTACTTTGTTCCTCAGTGTTTGTCTGATTGTTCCACAAATATGTTGACATTTTTGCATTTTCTTATTTATTTCTTGTTCTTAATAAGCTATATCGCAGCCCAAATACTGGTAGTGTGAAACCTGTTCCAACACTTTATCTTCTATACTATTTTTGTTCTTACTATGTACTTTCCATGGAACGCCATTACTTTATTTTTAATTTGTGAAATTATAATATTAATTATATTTCTTACATATAACTTATTATTTAACTGATAGACTGCTTTTTGTAGCCTGTCTTCTCTGTCAAAAGTTCATAATACTATATCATCAGCAACACATAATGCCATCAATGTTTTATTTTGTCCAATTTTGAATTCATTATGAACTAATTGTTTTCATTAATTAAATAAAAAAAAACGTAGTTTATATTTGATTTTCATATTTAATATAAATTCAGTGACACGTGTTTCGGTACCTGTACCCCCCTTCTTAGACATGTTAACAAATTATGAATTGTGTTCCAACTGATCTCAGCAACATACAACAATATTTATTTAAGTTTTTAAATTTAACAAGGGGATTCATTCAAGTCAAGTTGAGAATTTAACAGTTTTTTTACTGACTTTAAATTTATTAATTCTAACAAGCCTCCAAAAGATCTACTTCTTACCCTATCACAAATATGTAAATTTCAAAATTTGGATCGAACCAATGATTCAATTGGAATAGGTGGTTAGCATATTTTGAATTTTCTAATTTTTATCATTGTTTCGATCCAAATTTTTGAAATTTTACATATTTGTGATAAGGGTAAGAAGTTAGATCGTTTGGAGGCTGTAGAATTAATAAATTTAAAAGTAGTAAAAAACTGTTAAATTCACATGATTTGAATGAATCCCCTTTGTTAAATTTAAAAAATTAAATAACATTGTTGTATTGTTGCTTAAATCAGTTGGAACACAATTCATAATTTGTTAACATTCTGAAAAGGTACAGTGTACCGAAACAGCTGTCATTGAATTATATAATAAATATGAAAATCAAATAGAACTACGTTTTATTTTTATTAATTAATAAATATGGGGTGTAAGGGATGTGACGTTGTATAACCTCTCCTACCCAATTCTCACTCCTCACCTTCTCGTGGTACAACCCGTTTTCCCAAACAAGCCTCTGAGGACCGAGTCACGGCGGTATAACCGTTCCATCAGGTACTGAGTAAATGCGGTATCCTAATGTCTGTCCAGAGACTAAAAGGTAGCAGCCCTACCACTGGACTACTTAGCGTCGGGCCAGTAACCTGTCCTAAGGAACTTCAAAACTAATTCAAGTCTCAACACTAAAAAAGCCAGAAGGAATTGAAATAATAAATAGGGATTTTCATCAAGTAAAACCAACTCAATTGATTAATTGTTTTCATAATATTATAATGATATTGTGAAAAGAAAAATTAATGTCTGAACCAGGAATCGAACCGTGGGCCTCTAGTTCTACGTACTAGTGTGCACCCCCACTACACCGTTCCAGACGTGGCACAAAAATGTGAAGGCCCGACTAGTGATTATATATATATATATATATATATATATAATATAAGTAAAGTGATCCCACAACGGCCTCAGGAGCCCTTGGGGTAGTAGGAGGTTAAGCTCCCATTTTTCTAGACAATCGGCACTTTTATGTCGCCGGGTTGTCAGCCCTGCGTGACGCCGCCTTTACCCCAAACAAGGCGTCTGGTACTCATTTCCGTTAGAGGCCTGAGTCGACCCCAGGGCATAGTGCCGCCAGAGGGTTTGGGTCATTTAAAAATCCTGACCCCAACGGGACTTGAACCCTCGACCTCCGGCTTATAGCTCAGTGGCCTTAACCACTACGCTACGGCGTGCCACATATATATATATATATATAATATATATATACATATATAGGCCGATAATACATTAAACATACATAGTCCTACTAGCATAGGCCTTCACGAAAATACATTCGATGCACTTGGCCTCAAATACACTAACTCACTGGCACTATCCAACCCATATGAATCATTGACGCGCGAACATAACCTCTCCATACATCCCTATCCTGAGCTAATGTTTATCTATTACCGCCTGTACAATTTACTCCTCCTCAAATCATGGATAATGTTAATTCTCCCACCACATTCTTGGTCCACCAACCGGCGTTTCCCTCTGGTTTTTCCTACAGAAGCTTCCATGCACCTCTTTCATTCCATACGTGCCACATGTCTTGTCATCGCAGTCTACAGGCCCTAACGGTCCTAGATTGTATTGCTGACTTCCAACAAAAGACCTACGATAGCTCATTATTTATTATGTAATTTTCTCGTTGCACCTGTCTTGTTCATTGCTATTGTCCCCAAACAATTTCATAGAACTTATTCTCAAATACTCTAATCTTTTTACTCCCTTAAAGTAAGATCCATGTTTTCGCATCCATACTGGGAAAACTGTTTATATATTTCATTCAACGTTTTTTTTTAAGAGTTGGACACAAAATCCTGCAATGCATAATAGCTCGCATGTCCCAATTGAGCCTAGTTTATTTCTTTGTGCATCCATTCTCTTTGTATATTGTTCCGAGGTATTTGAATTCAGCCACTCCTCAAAATTTCCCATTTTGTCATTAGTTCCCATTTCCATTATACAATGCATTTCTATGTGTGAACATATTTTAGTTTTATTGATGTTTACTTCCAGTCCCAATTTCTTATCCCAAATAATAATAATCATATATAATATAATAATATAATAAAATAATAATAATAATAATATAATAATACTTACTCACTGGCACTATCGAACCCGTAGGTTCAGGGCCGCGCGGAATAAGCTCCCATACTCCCTATCCTGAGCTAATGCTTTCCAATCATTCCCTGTATAATCTACTCCTCTCAAATCACAGTTAATGTTGTTTCCCTACCTCAGTCTTGTCACCACTGGGCGGCGTTTTCCTTCAGGCTTTCCTACAAGAAGTTTCCATGCACGTCTTAATAATAAAATAATAATATAATAATAATAATAACAATAATAATATAAAACAATAATACAATCATATTCTTCCTCTACGCATGAAAACTGGCAGCTTGTTGCGTGTTCATTCACTACAGGTCCGGGGTATGGTGACGTCCTTCCATCGTAGTTGTGTTTCTTCCCTAAGGCCTTTTCTGGCTGAGGTGTCCAGTCACGTACTTTCTTCACTAATCTACTGTTCTCCATTCTATCTATGTGATCGTTCCAGTTTAATCTTCTATCATTTATCCAGAGGTTTATAGGTTCAATTTCACATTCTTCTCTAATAACAGAGCTGGCGAAATTTTCTCTCTCAGCGATTTTCCCTTAAAACTTCCATTTCGTTGTTTCGTTGATTTGTTTTGTTTTTTGAGTTTCTGTTCGGCATTCACACACCATATGTTAGAACTGGTCTCATGACAGATTTGTAATTCTTACTTTTGTATCTAATTCTTAAAATTTTATTTTTCCAACAGTATTGTTTAAACATCCCAATATTTTGTTTGCATTATTTGCCTGATGGAGGATTTCATCTGTTATTTCTGTTTGCTGTTATTAATTTCTACTCCTAAATAAAGGTATACTTACTAACTTACGATACTTACCTCACTGGCACTATCGAACACCGTAGGTTCATAGAGAACATAAGCGAAGAATAATAATAAGCTCTCCATAAATCCCTATCCTGAGCTAATCCTTTTCAATCATTCCCTGTATAATCTACTTCCCTCAAATCATAGTTAATGTTGTTCCTCCCACCTCATTCTTGTGTCTAACCTACTGGGCGTTTTCCTTCTGGCTTTCCTACAAGAAGTTCTCCATGCAATCCTTTCATTCCCCATAACGCACCAACATTCCTGCCCATCGCAGTCTACGAGACCTAAACTGTTCTTATTATATCTGGCTTCCTATAAAGACCATGTAGTTCATTGTTATGTAGTCTTCTCCATTCACCTGTCTGTTCATCTCTCTTTTGGTCCAAAAATTTTCCTAAGAACTTTATTCTCAAATACTCGTAATCTCGCTTTCCTCCCTTAAAGTAAGAGTCCATGTTTCGCACCCATATAATATAACTGGTAGAATAATAGTTTTATATATATTTCAGCTTAACGTTTTTTTGAAAGGAGTTGGGACATCAAATCTCTGCAATGCATAATAGCACGCATTTCCCAGAATTGAGCCTATGTTTTTAATTTCTTTGTGCATCTCATTCCTATTTGTGATTATTGTTCCTAGGTATTTTGAATGTCAGTCCAGCCACTTCCTCAAAATTTCCCCTCATTTGTCATTAGCAGTCCATTTCCATTTATATAATGTATTTCTACGACTGTGATCATATATTTAGTTTTTACTGATATTTACTTCCAGTCCTAATTTCTTAGTGTTACTCAATAGTGTGTGAAATAATAATAATAATAATAATAATAATAAATAATAATAATAATAATAATAATAATAATAATAATAATAATAATAATATAATAATAATGTAAAAAAGTTTGGCGTTGAATGAGTAATGACGTCATTTAAATGTGTGTAGAAAAGAAAGTTGAAGTGATTCACTAATTGGGAATTCCTAGAAGTGACAGAGCAACATATGAGTAATGCGTTACTGAACAGTTAATGTACCAACTGTACAATAACATAATTCATAATGATAAACTAATATAAAAAGGAAGCGGCTTGATTATAATAAGAATTTCAAGAATTATAAATATACATTCGTGTTTCCATCGGAATTTTAATGGCCAGTGGAGAGTACGATACAACAAACAATTGAATGACAAATACAATGAACTTGACCTTGTCTTGTCTTCTTCTCTTCTTAAACTTAATTCGTAGGATTTTCATCCTGTTTATTTCTAAAATCACTCCTCGGAGGAAGACGTATTGGATGTGCATCCACTGTCTATCCATCTCTTGGCTGGTCTTCCTCTTGTTCTTCTCCCGTCCATAATCTTCTTTAGCTCTTTTTGCAAGCCGGGTTTTCTTCCATTCTTTCTATATGACCCTTCCAATATTTTCGTCTATCTATAATAAATTTGGTTATGTCTTGAATATGGCATTTGTCCCTAATTTCTGTGTTGTGGTATTTTATCAAATAATGTTTTCCCCCTGAAATAGTTCTTAAGATTTTCATTTCGCATGTGCTTATTATTTGTTTAGTTTTTAGTTGTATACAGCCCTAGTTTCTGCTCCATATACGATAACTGGTTTGAACTATCGTTTTGTATATGCGGGTTTTGCTTTCTATTGACATATGTTTGTTTGCGCCAAATTAAATCTTTCGTATACCCTGATATTTGTGCTGCTTTATCAGCTTGTTTCTTTACTTATTTTATTAATTTTTCAGTGTTTGTTATTATTTTTATTATTCCGGCTTTTACAATGAATATACATTTTTCCGGTACCCATGTTCACAGTTAACTACACATTTGTTTCATCAACCATTTTTCTATTCCTGTCTGTTCATCCATATATCTTCTTCTATTTCCCATTCCCTCGTAGCTTCATTGATTCCCTGAATCCACGTAATAGTTGGTCTACCCTTCTTTTTCCATCCCTGTGGTTTCCCAATCCATGATTATCTTAGGTAGTCTTCCTTTTCTCCATTCTTCTAATATGTCCGCACCAATTTAATTGTTTCTTCTTCTTTATAAAATCTAATATTGAATATCGTACCTGCATTTTTTTCTTTTATATATGAATTTCTGATTTTATCCTTCCTGGATATTCTTGCAGCACGTCTCCAGTAGTCCATTTCAGTGGCGAGCAATTTTTTTTTATTTGTGCATTTAAAGCCCACACATCAGCTCCATTACACTAAATAATTAAATTCTGACACTTGTTCTATAATTTATTTTCCACTTCTAATTTGCATCTTACTAGTTGTTTTGATATAGTTCGGAAATTTTGTCTTATTCGTGTTAATTTCCATATTGTATTTTCTGACCTTGTCACTTTTATTAAATTAAAAAAATGGGAATGGGCCACGTACAAAGGCTTTCAACGGACCAAGCACCAAAAAAATGGTACTTACAGCAAGTTTTATGGGGAATAGACGAGTTGGAAGAGAAGTTATATAGCATCCTGCTGGAGTTCGGAATTCATAAAAAATATTGTTAGACTTATAAGAATGTGTCTAATAAATGTACAAGGAGTAGGGTGCGTGTAGGCAAACAGTTGTCGGACACTTTTGAAATCCAGAATGGGTTGAAGCAAGGAGATGCACTATCTCCTCTACTATTTAATTTTGTACTAGAGCATGTCATCAATTCTGTAGAGGATGAAGAAGGCATACAACTCAGTGGTGTTAATAGGCTGTCAGTTTAGTCTGATGTAGTACTATTGGGCGATAGCGAAGAGATACTAAAGGACAACACGTACACACTATTGAGTAACACTAACAAATTAGGACTGGAAGTAATATCAGTAAAACTAAATATATGGTCACACGTAGAAATTCAGTATATAATGGAAATGGATAGCTAATGACAAATGAGGGAAATTTTGAGGAAGTGGCTGAATTCAAATACCTACGAACAATAATCACAAACAGGAATGAGATGCACAAGGAAATTAAACATAGGCTCAATTCTGGAAACGCGTGTCATTATGCAATGCAGAGACTCTTGACGTCCCAACTCCTTCGAAAAGACGTTAAAAATAAAATATATAAAATTATTATTTTAATCAGTTATATTATATGGGTTCAACCGCTGTGGTCTCGAAGCAACGTGCTGCCTTGTCACGCAGCGGGCCCGGGTTCCATCCCCGGTCGGGGCAGTTTTTCTTGGTGAGGTTTTTATCGGGGTTTTTCCTCATCTGTAAGACAAATGTCAGGAAAACTTTAAGGCCCAAACGGTCCCCGAAATCATCATCATCCTTACCATTATCATCATGATCATCATCCTTCACCGGTGTGGAAAGCAATGGGAAACTACCACACCTACAATTCCCTAGTAAAGCTGCAAGCATTGCATGATTGCAGTGAAAGACTTGCGTTCGGGGAGAATTACTATGGATGGATATCATATGAATGCGAAACATGGACTTTTACTTTAAAGGAGGAAATGAGATTACGAGTATTTGAGAATAAAGTACTTAGGAAAAATTTTGGACCAAAGAGAGATGAATAGACAGGTGAATGGAGAAGACTACATAACAGTAAACTACATGGTCTTTATAGGAAGCCAGATATAATACGAACAGTTAAGTCTCGTAGACTGCGATGGGCAGGACATGTTGCACGTATGGGGAGTGAAGGACATGCATGGAAGCTTCTTGTAGGAAAACCAGACGGAAAACGCCCAGTTGGTAGACCAAGAATGAGGTGGGAGAACAACATTAACTATGATTTGAGGGAAGTAGATTATACAGGGGTGATTAGGGAAACATTGGCTCAGGATAGGGATGTATGGAGAGCTTATGTCCGCGCGGCCATGAACGTACGGGTTCGATAGTGCCAGTGATGGAGTTAGTTATAGAAGAGTCGGAAGACCTAATAAAAGGGTGGGAGGATGGTATTAAGAAAGATGCTGCAAACCTACTTAAGAATGACAAGAGGATAGAATACCAAAGATGGCAGTGATGTATAATCCTGGAGGACGAAGATCGGTAGGAAGACCAAGAAAGCGTCGAGCTAAACAATGTGAGATCGGAACAGGCAAAGACCAAATCCGTGAAGTTGATAATGATGATGATGATGATGATGATGAACTGGAGGGTTGCTGCGCAAAATAGAAATGATTGGAGGCAGAACTTTCGGGGAGGTCAAAGCTCGAATTTGAGACAATCAGCCATTGGACGGATTGGATTTCCATCGGATGATGGTTTGCCTCATAAAATTTCGGTGGGGGGGGGGCCCGATTTGAGAGACCCCTGCTCAACATGCATTATGAAGGAATTTGGAAAGCTGCCAATAAGCAGTGACTCCCGATTTCTTCTTCTCTTCTTCTTCGCCTTTCCTCCACTTATAGGTTGGCCGTCTTCAGTTTCCATTTATCTCTATCATTCCAATCTCCCTCTTTCAAATTCCTAACATCCATTATTGCTCAGACCTAGGTTTTCCATTTCCATCTTGGTCTGCCACGTTTATTTCTTCCAGATGGTGACTATTGGTATATATTTTTTGGCCTCTTTCATTTTCGATTCTTTGTACATGGCCATACCATTTAAGTGTTTGATTTTCAATCATCTAACAACAGATGTGACATTCATTTCTCTCCAAAGGAATTAATTTCTTATTTTATCCTGTCTTGTTTTTTTGAGGCTTCTTCTAAAATAGTCAAATTCAACTGTTCTAATTTTATTCTTTTGTAATTCCGTCAAAGACCAAGTTTCACTTCCATATGACAAAATATTCTGTATTATGCTCTTATAAATCTTCATTTTAGTTTCCTTTGTAATATTTTTGTTCCAAATTATTCCATGTAATGTTATAGTTGCATTTTTTGCCATTGCAATTTTAGTCTGTACATCTCTCTCACAGGTACCTAAACTTGTAATTATTGATCCAACATTTTTTAAAAAATCAATTTTTTTTTTATTTTCCCTGTTTCAAGTATGAGGTCACCCACATCCTTTCCCAAACACATGTATTCTGTTTTCTGTAAATTTATATTCAGCCCCCATTTTTATATTCTTCCATTAGTTTATTTTATCAGATATTTCATATCATCTTCATCCCCTGCAAAAATTATTTGATCATCTGCAAACACAATGAATGCAGTAATTTTCCTCCTATAGGAATACCCATTTCAGAACATTTTTTATACCACAAGATAAGAGCCTGGTCTAAATAAATGTTAAAAGAATTGGCGACAAACTGCATCCCTGCTTAAGGCCTTTATTCACTGTGAATTCTGTTAAATTATTCTGTATTTTTACTTTAGCTTTGTATTACTAAGATCCTCCTAACATCTACATGTGTTAATCGCAGAGTTGATCATGCAGCCAGTATAGCTGTGACATGTGGTCAGCATGTCGGTCCCTTACCTGTTATACCTGGTTTTTCTCAACCTGGACCACTACTTATTATAGCTACCCAAATTCCTCCTATAGGAATACCCATTTCAGAACATTTTTTATACCAGATTTAAAAAAAAAACCTTTCGGATGGAGGAATAGCAGCTGACCACATGCTATCTAGCTGAATGCTCATCAACCTCTTTGATTCGCAAGCAAATGAAGGCCAAGCAACATGGTGATAGGCCTTTTGCGTAATGGAGTTTTATCTACTCCAAGCGCGGCAGGCCTAGAAGGCCCTTGGTCTACCAGCCAGTTGTTGGCCTCACATCCGATTCGTTTGAGGGTCTTTCCACTTTTCAGCGGTTGCCCTTTACCAGCCGGCTGCTGGCCCTTCACATCCACATGTGTCAATCACAGAGGTAGATGATCAACAGCCAGTGTAGGGGTGACATGTGGTTAGCATGTCGAGTCCCCCAGCCGTTATAGCTGGTTCCTCAACCTGGAGCCGCTACTTATTGTAGCTACCCAATTGCCTCACGATGCTGGGTGGGCACCGGTTCCCATATAAATATATATTTATAAATATCCATATATTTATATATTTTCAGTTTAACGTTTTTTGAAAGAGTTGGGACGTCAAGAGTCTCTGTAATGTGTAATAGCACGCATTTCCAGAATTGAGCCTATGTTTAATTTCCTTGTGCGATCTAGCGATTAAAAATTGTACACCACCACCTCTCCTGACCCCGAGATTGATTTTTTTCAATTAAATTAATAATAATTAATTAATTAAAATGTTCAACCCACTGGATATCGAATCCAGACCTGTTAGTCTGGAAGCAGGAATGCGAACTTATTTTTTTAAGTAAGTGATTAAAGGCATAACCCATTATTGAGCCATAGTCTCTCCTTTGTCAGGAGTTTATAGATCAAGTTAATTTTAGTTACCTTATTTGTCAAAGATGTCATGGGTGGCATGCAGTCAATACACCGACTCAATGTGACATCTAGCAGGCAGCTAAGGTATTACTAAGATGTTTGAGATCGGTAAATTTTGCTTAGAGTCCTCTTTGTTCAGGCTTAAGGATCTTTTACGAGCCTGAAAATCTTCAGACTCAGAATCCAAAACTTAAAGTATCTCCAAGAAATCGTTCCTTGAATTTTTACATCCTAAAAAATCCATCGAACGCGGGCCGGGTTTGAACCCGCGATCCTCGGGACCAGAGCATAACCACTAGATCACCGCGGGCGACTTTTAAAGTAAAAAAAAAACTCCTGGCGCGACAGGCCTACAAGGCCCTCAGCCTACCAGCCGGCTGCTGCCTCACATCCACATGTGTCAATCAGAGAGGTAGATGATAATCAGCCAGTGTAGGGGTGACATGTGGTCAGCATGTCGAGTCCCCCAGCCGTTATAGCTGGTTTTCTTCAACCTGGAGCCGCTACTTATTGTAGCTACCAAATGCATCACGATGCTGAGTGGGCACCGGTCCCATACTGGCCGAAATACCATGAGAAAATTTCTTCCTCCATGGAGACTCGAACCAGCGCAAGTCCCGTAGCTCTGCGCCAAGGCTTCCTGCCTTAACCACTCGGCTACGGCGCGGGACGACTTTTAAGTAAAGCAATGCATTTAATGGGTGTTCCGCCACTGATGAACACGTGGTGGGTTATTTCTAGCGATGTGCGTTTGTGCCAGAAACTGTTGAAACATTGCTATGCAAAATAACACAAATACACACACTTAAGTACAAATCAGCTATTTTTGCCAGTTGTTGTAGATAAAGAAAGAAAGGTAGGTCTACAGTTTATTGGATCTTTCTTCGTCCCGTATATCAGATTACATATTTTACCATCACCAAAGGAATTTCCTTAACTTAAAATTCTTTCATCATCGACAACATCAAAGTTTAGACCTTAAGGGCTGTTCCGATCTCATGTTAGAATTGGTCGGTTCATCTTTTACTGGTGTTCCTACATTTCTTCGTTGTTTCGAGATTATGTTTTACATTTGTAATTTTATTTTCATTTAAGGGAAACTTCTTATTCAAAACGCATATCATGCCAAGAATGATTACACTGGTCAACATGATTTTTGTCTCATGAGTATCAATAGTTGTAAATAAATGCTGTTTTTACACGCTTTATATTAGGCTTGACCTGTATCTATCTATCTATCTATCTATGTAACGGAATCTTTCAACGCGATTTTTCACCCACTTAAAATCATCGGATCGACTTGAAACTTTGTATACTTGTAGAGGAACCATGACAATACAATAATTTCATATTTATTTTCTAAAATCCCTGGCCATAATCATCAGAAAATCGAAAAACGTGTTTTTGTATCAATGTAACGGAATCATTCAACGCGATTTTCACCCACTTAGAAACATTGGATCGACTTGAAACTTTCTATACTTGTAGAGAACCCGCGACAATACAATAATTTCATATTTATTTTCTAAAATCCTGGCCATAATCATCAGAAAATCGAAAACGTGTTTTTGTATCAATGTAACGGAATCATTCAACGCGATTTTCACCCACTTAGAAACATTGGATCGACTTGAAAATTTTTATACGTGTAGAGGACCCGTGACAATAAAATAATTTCATATTTTGTTTCTAAAATCCTGGCCAAGTTCATCCGAAAATCAAAAAAATGAAAACTGGTATAATAGGTCGCGGACTTGTCGAGTTTTTAGTTAATCGTCGTAATAGCTCAGTTGGCAGAGCAGTGAACTCTTAGTGGTATATAATTTCAGTAATCCGTAAATCGCTGGTTCAAATCCGGCTGGGAGGGTTTTTTTTTATAGAAGAGTATTACTTTTCGCTTATACTACAATAGTATCGAATTTAAAGATATTTACATTTTATCTTATTCTGTAAAATATTAAAATTAAAAATTAAAAATAAATAATATTTTTAAAAAACTAAAAGAACACGCTTTATTAGAAAACTAAAAAATGAAAAATAATTTTAATTTCCAATACGCTTGGGATAAAATAAAGTGGTCAACAAAAAAATCATCTCCAACACATATAGAATAAAATTAGAGTTATCAACAAAAAGAAAATAATTTTACCATCAAAAGCGTGGGGTGCTTTTTATGATTTTTACATTTTCTTCTTAGAGAGCTTATTTTTACCAATATATGTTTATTATCAAATATATTAATGATATAGAGACACCCCATGCTTTTGATGGTAAAATTATTTTCTTTTGTTGATAACTCTAATTTTATTCTGTATGTGTTGGAGATGATTTTTTTGTTGACCACTTTATTTTATCCCAAGCGTATTGAAATTAAAATTATTTTTCATTTTTTAGTTTTCTAATAAAGCGTGTTCTTTTAGTTTTTAAAACTATTATTTATTTTTATCGTGTTTTCAAATAAGTTATCATATTTGAATTCAGGATAAAAAATACTATCAGAATCAAATATTTTTTTCTTTCTGAGACAAAAAAAAAATGTTTCTTTTTTGTTGCTAAGTGTAATTTTTAAATTTCCGTGGGGAGGGATTTGATATGTAAGTTCTTTTGGACCACCAAAAGATGGAGTAGAAGTCGACATCCAGGGCCGGCAACTTGAAAATCAACAGTGTGGACAAGCTGACGATGAAACAGAAGTGTTTTGAAACATGTTCCAAAAGAACTCAACTTCATGAGATAAAGATGCAACAAACTCACCTTATTTATTAAGAAGAACCTCATAATGTTATTTCTATTGTAATTTCATAACTTCACATATATTTATAATATACCTATACAATATAAAACCGGCCTAATCTGCCTTAATGCTATACGGTACAGCCTATATAGTAGAATATTGATCAATTAGTATGGCTGCTAATAAAATGCATGATAAAATAAAGTTGTGAAACGAATCACAATATAACATTTAAATATAAAATTAATATCCATAAGATATAGTTATTTTTAATTTGATTTGTTTAATTCTGCAGGCCTTTTGGAAACTGGTTCCAATCCTTAGCAGAAGGTTATTAGGTGGCTGAGGATGACATAAATTTCCGAAAGGCCTACAACATTTTAAAAACTTTCAATCAAGTTGAAGACGATAATACCCTAAAAGTATTTTTTTTTTTTAATTTCAGGATTGATTCTGTTATTTACACAGGAGAAGAGAAAAAATGTAGAAAAGATATTGTAGAAGTGATTGGAGAAATCCAACTAAGATGGTAAGGACAAATAATGAGAAGTAGGGACACAGAAACAAACAAAGAAGTATTGAAATGGATACCTCCTGGAAAAGGGAAACGTGGTAGACCAAAGTCAACGTGGATAAAGGGAATTCAAGACAACACGAAGAAGATAAATACGACAGAAGCAGACATGCAAGAGCGGGAAGTGTGGATGAAAAATATTGTATATTTTGGTTCAGGATACCTGTGTAAAAGTATTTATTTTACTTTAACATTTTATAAATAATATTATGAAAACTGATAAAGGTGAAACTTAGGCCCTGGGAGGCCCTTGAGGTAGTAGGTTAAGGCTCCCACTTTTTCTAGACAATCGGCACTTTTTTTATGTCAGCCGGGTTGTCAAGCCCTGCGTGACGGCCACCTTTACCCCAGAACAAGCGTCTGGTACTCATTTCCATTAGAGGCTGAGTCGACCCCAGGGCCATAGTGCCGCCAGAGGGTTTGGGTCGTTTTAAAAAATCCTGACACCAACGGGACTTGAACCCTCGACCCTCCGGCTTGTAGCTCAGTGCCTTAACCACTACGCTACGGCGTGCCCCACGTTAACATTTTATAAATAATATTATGAAAAATGGTAAAGGTGAAACTTAGGCCCTTATGGGATTTGAAATTATTAAAAAAATATATACAGTAAAGTAAAGTAATCCCACTACAGGCCTTGGGAGGCCCTTGGGGTAGTAGGTTAAGGCTTCCACTTTTTCTGGACAATCGGCACTTGATGTCAGCAAGGTTGTCAGCCCTACGTGACGGCCGCCTTCACCCCCAGAACAAGCGTCTGGTACTCATTTCCGTTAGAGGCTGAGTCGAACCCCAGGGACATAGTGCAGCCAGCAGAAGTTTTGGTCTGTTTAAAAATCCTGACTCCACCGGGACTTGAACCCTCGACCATCCGACTTGTAGCGCAGTGCCTTAACCACTACGCTACGGCGTGTCCCCTATATCAACATCACCATCATCCTGCCAGGTATTAGTCCTACAAGAACTGTTACGGCCTGAGAAAGTGGTTTTCGTGCCATCTTTTCATAGGTCGACAAAGTGACCGTTTCCCATTTGTTAGTTCATTATTGCCTTGGGGATCCTGGATCTAGCCATTCTTGAGACAATGTTCCTTCCAGTTTAGCTGATATCTGGAGATGTAGTCCAGTATTGGTGACACATTAAGTTCTTGAAGGATTTCTTACATTTTTCTTTCGATCCCCCCCCCATATATACGGTAATTATGTTTATTATTATCCTAAACAAAGCTGATCGTAAGCCTACAAACGTTCAAACATTACAACCAAGTACCTGGTATAAAAAATTGGAATCAATAAGTTAGGAATTGAGCGGTGAATTCTAGGAACTGCCTATTGATTCGAAAAGCACTCGACGGATGTTTTCTAAGAACCGACCTTCAAGATAAAGAACATAGGATTTACGTTAAAAACAGACCACGCTTCATCTCCGGACGTGAACCCACTACTCTTCTCCGTATGTGTAACATTCCTGTCACTACTACGTTTTTCAATGTTTATTTTGCAAGGGAGCTGTCAACCAATGCATGATGACACCTACGGGGACCTACCTTGAAATTTCTCCCAGAGAAACGTTGTGATAATCAAGGCAGTGACAAAAAAAATATCTGCCACTTCTAACTGCAAGGGACAGAAATCGAAGCCAGAAATCCAGCAATAATAATAATAATAATAATAATAATAATAATAATAATAATAATAATAATAATCTTCTTCACGGTTTAGGCTTATTTACTAGCCTGTTCCGGCTCCAAATTGCTGCTCTTTCCATATTTTCTTTGGTCTTCCCATACTTTCTTCTTCCTCGTGGTGAATAGTTGTATGCTGCTTTTGGTATTCTATTCTCAATCATCCTTGCCAAGTGTTCTTTCCAGTTTGTTCTGTATTTTTCTATTGTTGTGTTAATTCCTCTGCGTTTAGTTGTCTTATTTCTGTGTTATGTTTTTGTCTGTTTTTTGATATCCTGCTATTGGTCTGAGGAATCTCATTTCAGCAGCTTGTATTCTGGCAGATTGTTGTGTTGTCACTGTCCATGTTTGGGATCCATAAGTAATAATAGGCACTGCCATTGTCTTGTATAATTTCATTATAGAGTCTTTCCTGGCTTCATTTTTCAAAGTTCTTTTAGTGTTCCTGTTATATAATTAAACTTATTTAGTTTGTTATTTATATCTGTTTCCGCTGTGTATGATATGTCGCAACCTGGGAAGTTATATATTACCATTTGTTCTATTGGTTCATTTTCTAATGTTTATCTTTGTTGGATGAGCGCCCTTGAAGGCCATTGTTTTTGATTTTTGTGAGGATATTTCCATGTATTTTTTTTGATATTTCAAATAATAATAATAATAATAATAATAATAATAATAATAATAATAATAATAATAATAATAATAATAAAGTAAAGTGATCCCACTACAGGCCTCAGGAGGCCCTTGGGGTAGTGGGAGGTTAAGGCTCCCACTATTTCTGGACAATCGACACTTGATGTCAGCCGGGTTGTCAGCCCTGCGTGACGACCGCCTTTACCCCAGAACAAACGTCTGGTAACTCATTTCCGTTAGAGGCTGAGTCGACCCCAGAGCCATAGTGCCGCCAGAAGGTTTGGGTCAGTTTAAAAATCCTGACCCACCGGGACTTGAACCCTCGACCTTTCGGCTTGTAGCTCAGTGCCTTAACCACTACGCTACGGCGTGCCCCCAATAATAATAATAATAATAATAATAATAATAATAATAAATAATAATAATAATATTGCTTTATTTTAGCTGGCAGAGTTAAGGCCATAAGGCCTTCTCTTCCACTCAACCAGTGAATAGTAAAATTAAAATTACATATTTATTACAATTTTATAAATTATTAAAATACAGACTAAACAAAATACAATGATGACGTGATCTAATACTAACAAAAACATGGAATATAATAAAGTTAAAATGATATAAAATAATCTGTAGCTGCTACTTATTGTAAGCTCACGATGCTGGGTGGGTACCGGTCCCATACTGGCCGAAATTTCATGAGAAAATTACAAATATATAATTCAATAAAGAGAAGTACTGCCACATATAGAGCTGAGGTTTGGAAATTTAACAAAAACTGATGTCGATATAAATGGATTTCATAAGGAGAGCAGCAAGATGTTCAAAATTAGAAAGAAAAAAAATATTGTCATACGAGAAAAAATAAACATTAGATATTCAACAGTAGATTATATAAGATACAAGCAATTAAGTTGGTAAGGGCACGTACGACGAATGCAAGAAGAAAGGTTACCCAGAAAAACATTGGAGTGGTGTCCACCTGGAAGAAGAAGGAAAAGAAAGACCTCAAAACTCGTGGATACAAGAAATAAGAATTGGAATGAGAAAAAGAGGACTGGAGGGCATAAGCAATTAAATTGGTATGGGCACGTCAACGAATGCAAGAAGAAAGATTACCCAGAAAAACATTGGAGTGGGTGTCCACCTGGAAGAAAAAGGAAAGAAAGACCTCAAAACTCGCGGATGCAAGAAATAAGAACTCGATTGAGAACAAGAGGACTGGAGGGCATAAGCAATTAAATTGTTGTGGGTACGTCAACGAATGCAAGAAGAAAAGATTACCCAGAAAAACATTGGAATGGAGTCCACCTGGAAGAAGAAGGAAAGAAAGACCTCAAACAAAACTCGTGGATGCAAGAAATAAGACATGGAATGAAAACAAGAGGACTGGAGTGGATGGATATAGACGAGTAGAGAAGGAAAATAAAACTTTAGGCGCAGAAAGATGTGCAAAAATTAAAAATCGGTATATAAACAAATAAAATTATTATTAACGGGGATTGATGGTGTTTTGAACAGCGTGAGGGAAAAATGATTGACCGATGGAGATTGGAATGATAGAGAGATTGTGGAGGACAATGACAGTAGACTAAGTGGGTGCAGGAAAGTGTAGTGAAACATTATGAAACGTGATAAAATGTAAGTTATTATTATTGGTGAATGGCAATTTAAATGCGTATGGTGCGTGAAGTTATAAATAGTGGTAGAGAGTGACGCAATCCGAGGCCACAACACGGAGAGACTGTACGGCCTTAAATTCTCTGAGAACACAATAAAACCATTCCATGTGGCCAACAGAAGGCCTGGCTTTGATTCCGATCAGCCTAGTTTCTCTCTTGCAGAAAATTAAGCAATTTAAACTCCGATGTCATTTCACTCATGACTCACTGACTCTACCGAACCGTAGATTCATGGCTGCGCGGACATAAGCTCTCCATATATCCCTATCCTGAGCTAATGTTTTCCAATCATCTCCAGTAAATCTACTTCCTTCAAATCATCATCATCATCATAGTACATTCACGAATTTAGGTCATTTGTTGACCTGTTTCGGCCGCAAGAGAAACACCATCCAGAAGTCTTTTGAGTGGACGTCCTGGTCTTCTTAACATTAGTTTGGGTATTCTGTGATGTTCCATTCGATGAACATGTTGTATCCATCTTGACTTATAAACAGAAATTTTGTTTTCTAAAGATTCCATGTGTAATTCTTCTAAGGTGTCTTCATTTTTTTTGTGATCTAGTAGTGTGTATCCTGCAGTCCTCCGAAGATATCTCATTTCAGCAGATCTAAGTCTCTGTATATCCTTCAAATCATGTTTAATGTTATTCTCCCACCACATTCTTGGTTCTTTTAATTGGACGTTTTCCCTCTAGATTTCCTACAAGACGCTTCTATGCACCTCTCATTGCGATTCGTGCCACATGTCCTGCCCATCGCAGTCTACGAGACTTAACTGTTCTTATTATATCTGGCTTCTTATAAAGACCGTGTAGTTCATTGTTATGAAGTCTTCTCATTCACCTGTCTGTTTCATCTCTCTTTGGTCAAACATTTTCCCAATAACTTTATTCTCAAATACTCGTTAATCTTCTTTCCTCTCTTAAAGTAAGAGTCCACGTTTAGCATCCATAGGGAAAATATAACTAGTCCACCGCTGTGGTCTCGAGGTAGCGTGCTGCCTTGTCACGCAGCGGGCCCGGGTTCGATTCCCGATCGGAACAGGCGTTCTGGGTGAGGAAGCTTAGGGGCCAACGGTCCCGAAAACCATCCGGCCATCATCATCATCCTTCACCGGTGTGGAAAGCAACGGGGGAAACTACCACACCTATAATTCCCTAGTAAAGCTGCAAAGCATAGTATGAAAATGCAGTGAAAGACCTGCCCTCGGACGGAAATTACTATAGAATAGATAATATAACTGGGAGAATTAAAGTTTTATATAATATTTTCAGGTTAACTATTCGGAAAGGAGTTGGGACATCAAGAGTCCCTGTAATGCATAATAGCACGCATTTCCCAGAATTGATCCTAGTTTTTAATTTTTTTTTTGGCATCTCATTCCTATTTGTGATTATTGTTCCTAGGGTATTGAAATTCAGCCCACTTGCTCAACATTTTTCCTCATTTGTCATTAGCTGTCCATTTCCATTATATAATATATTTTCTACGTAAAGAAACATAGAGGTAGTTTTATTGGTATTTACTTCCAGTCCCAATTTCTTAGTGTTACTCCCATAGTGTGGAGCGTGTTGGCCTTTAGTATCTCCTCGCTAATCGGCCATAGTACTACATCATCAGCATAAACTAACAGCTTAATTAATACATTCAAGTTATTAGACTTTTTTCATCTTCTGACTATTTCGATTCATCAGCCGCGGTGGACCTAGTGGTTAAGCTCATTGCCTCTGATCCCGCCTGTCGCATGTTCAAACCCGGCTTTTGGGTCGGTGGATTTTTGTAGGATGGAAACATTCAAGGAGTAAGTCCTCCGGAAGGGACTTTTTAAAAGCCGTGGGTCCTGAGTCTGAAGATTTTCAGGCTCGTAAAAGATCCTTAAGCCTGAATGAAATGACCTCTAAGCAAAATTTACCAATTTTCCCATCCTAGTACTACCTTTGTTTCCTAGATGTCAGTATGAGGCGGAACGCTGACCACGGACCACTCAAGAGACATCTATAAGAAAACAAGTGTAACTAAATTAGTATGGTTCGAATTCTTCCTGTAGGGGGGAGAGCGCTTAAATCTCTGTTACGGGAAAACATGGGCTTACAAGAAGAACTATTTTATTCATAATGATTATAATGCTTCACAGCCTCTCATATACAGAACTTAAATAACAGACACATAAGGCTGTCTCTTATAACATGTATGTGATTTCCTATAAACAAAACATGTAGCTCATTGTTATTGGTCCGCGCGGTAGCCGAGTGGTTAAGGCAGGGTGCATTGGCGCAGAACTACGGTACCAGAGGTGCATGGAAGCTTCTTGTAGGAAAGTCAGAGGGAAAATGTCTCAGTTGGCAGACCAAGAATGAGGTGGGAGAATAACATTAACCATGATTTGAGAGAAGTAGATTATACAGGGGATGAATGGAAAATAACTCGGGATAGGGATTATGGAGAAGTTTTGACAGCGTGGACATGAACCTTCGGGTCACTTCGTGAGTCGTGAATTTATCGATAATTTGGAAATCACTCGTGGCATTACTTATGACTATTTAACTCATGCCCCAAATGGGAGTCAATGACCAATCACGTTTCAATGATTTCTGTTTTACAACCAATCAGAGTCGTGTTTCACGAAATATTTATCAGTGTTATAATTACCATATTAAAGAAAGCTCCTCCTTTTTAATATTCTGAACAGGTCTGACCATTATTTTGCAGTGAATGAGCCCGTGAGAAATACGGCTACCAGATTGTATATATAGTGCATGAATGTCAACACATGCCGCATGCGCGAGTTAATATAAAAAACATTTGTAGCAATTGATTATACCACCAAAAAAAGAAACCACTGTTTGCACTTTCTTAAATGTATTTTTTCCCAGGTAACAATCCAGAAAAATATAATTGTCATATTTACATCATACGACATCAGAAATGAATTAATATACAGTTTGATGTGTTTCATTTTTTCTCCACTAAAGAGCATTCTTACAATATTGCGTTCCTTTGGCAATAAATAGTATGATCTGGTTGCAGTGATAAACAAAAGAAGCAGATGAAGCGTACCTATCGTTTCTCATTTGTTTTCAAACATCGCCGTTTACATTAAATATATAAATATTTTAAAATAACTATAGTTAAATAATGATTTGTGAGTAAACAGCTTAATTTTATTCGTTAAATAGTCCTAACAAATGTCACTCTTGATTTCCAAATTCTCTAGATAAATTCACTCCTCACTTCGTGAGTCGTGAATTTATCGATAATTTGGAAATCACTCGTGGCATTACTTATGATAAATCTACTCGTCCCTTTGTGACTGGTGAATTTATTTGGAAATCACTGATGGCATTATTTACGGAAAATACGTAATCTACCGGCAGTAACACTTAATGATTCTTTACTTGGTTCATAATCGCCTTTTTCCGCTACGAAGCTATTCGCTGTGAGGTCATGTACATCTGGAAATTTTGCGGATGTCATACATCCCAGGCCTCCTTCATCTTTTTGTCGCGAGTCCGAAGACATTTAACATTCTCCTCCAAGGAAACCACGTTGTAGAATTTTCTTCATCTGAAAGAAAAATGTACTGTGACAGGCAAATTCAGCGATTTTCTGGTCCATGCAATACGCGTTACCCTTAGACAAGCAAGAAAAGCAATGTGCTCAGAACCCGAATCTCCTGGAAGCCACAACGGTGTCCGGTGATTTTAAATTTTGAAACCATGGGCTATGAACTGGGTGAAGATATGAATTGGGGTCACGCCTGGATTCCACCCGCTGTTTCCATGGCAACTCATCCCCATCCTTGGATTAACTAAAAAACAGTTATTCATTATGTGGCTAAGGGCCACGTTTTGAAAGGTTTTCTCTATTCCCCCCCCCCCTTCAATTTTCAGTATGCCAACAGGATGGTCAGAAGCAGGACTTGCGTCCAAAGAAATATATAAATAAAAACCCACTTCCATCCATCCATAGTAATTCTGCCCGAAGGCAGGTCCTTCACTGCAATCATAGCAATTTTTTTCATGCTATGCTTTGCAGCTTTACTAGGGAATTGTAGGTGTGGTAGCTTCCCGTTGTTTTTCCACACCGTGAAGGATGATGATGATGATGGCCATATGATTACGGGGAGCGTTTGGGCCTTAAAATTTTCCAGACATTTGTCTTACAGGTGAGGAAATAACCCGATAAAAACCTCAACCAGAAAAACTGCCCCGACCGGGGATCGAATCCGGGCCCGCTGCGTGACAAGGCAGCATGCTACCTCGAGACCACAGCGGTGGACACCCACATCCATAATATCTCTTAATGACAGATTTTAAATACACTTCTCTCATTGGTGCGACAGACCTAGAAGCCTACCAGCAGGCTGCTGATCTCACTTCCACATGTGTTAGTAGAGGATCATCCAGTCAGTATAGGAGTGAAATGTGGTTAACATGCCGTGACCCCAGCCGTTATAGTTGCTTTTCTCAACCCCGAGCTACTCAATGTAGCTAAATCCAAATTTCAAACGATACTGGACGGCCACCAATCCGGCCCCTCGCCTCATTTCCACCACCCACTATTCAAGCAGGGACGTCCATTTGCTTCGCATAATGGATTGTTATCGGTGGATTCTGTCTGTGCCATGCAGTTAGAAGGGACTTACTTACTTACTCACTGCACCGTAGGTTCATGGCCACGCGGACGTAAGTTCTCCGTACATCCCTATCCTGAGCTAATGCATTCCAATCATTCCCTGTATAATCTACTTCTCTCAAATCATAGTTAATATTATTCTCCCACCTCATTCTTGGTCACCCAACTGGGCGTTTCCCCTCGTGGTTTTCCTACAAAAAGCTTCCATGCACGTCGATCATTCCCCAATTTGTGCGTTTATATAATAATAATAATAACTAATAATAATAATAATAATGATAATAATAATATATTATTATTATTATTATTATTATTCAATTTGGCCAAATATCGTTTAGCATAGGCTATAATATTATTGTGATTTTTAAATTTGAATATATATATATATTGTCCTGGTAAGTGGAAGAGAAGGCCACATGGCCTTAACTGCACCAGGCTAAATAAATGAATAAATAAATAAAAATCTGCGTTTCAGCAATTTTCTTTGGAGGTATAATATAAAGTGATCCCAGTACAGGCCTCAGGAGGCCCTTAGGGTAGTAGGAGGTTAAGGTTCCCACTTTTTCTAAGCAATCGGCACAAGACGTCAGACGGGTTGTCAGCCTTGCGTGACGGGCGCCTTCACCACCAGAACAAGCGCCTGGTACTCATTGCTGTTAGATAGGGTCATGATGCCGCCAGAAGATTTCGGTCAGTTTTAAATATTATGACCCCATCGGGACTCGAACTCTCGATCTTCTGACTTGTAGCATATTCGTTTAAAACCACTATGCTACGGTGGGTCCGCATTTTTCTTTGGAGGGCAGGTTAAAATTCACCATTTCTCTGATATATTATATATATATATATTCATTTATTCAATGCCCCTGGATGTCATTTCGACATTTCTGGTTTTCTCTTCTGCATTGGCGTAATTGTAACCCACTTCTGAAGTCGGGGCTCCTAGGAGGCGGAGTTACGGTGCCCGATGATATGTTAGGTGATAGATGATAATGAAGCGCCAGGAGAGTTCTTAACCTAAATTCCAGACCATGGGCAACAACAGGAATAATTCCCTTTAAGGAGAAATTCCTATGGTAAAAGTAAAGTGATCCCACAACAGGCCTCAGGAGGCCCATGGGGTAGTAGGAGGTTAAGGCTCCCACTTTTTCTAGACAATCGGCACTTAATGTAAGCCGGGTTGTCAGCCCTGCGTGACGGCCGCCTTTACCCCCAGAACAAGCGTCTAGTACTCATTTCCGTTAGAGGCTGAGTCGACCCCAGGGCCATAGTGCCGCCAGAAGGTTTGGGTCAATTTAAAAATCCTAACCCAACAGGACTTGAACCCTCGACCATCCGGCTTGTATGGTTCGACCGGGAACTCACGAATAGTAGTCAGAAACGCTCACCACTAGGTCATGGTGCTGGTCATACTATGAGATACGCGGAATTAAAACCGTAGCGTAGTGGTTAAGGCACTGCGCTACAAGCCAGAAGGTCGAGGGTTTCAAGTCCCGTTGGGGTCAGGATTTTTAAACTGACCCAAACCTTCTGGCGGCACTATGGCCTTGGGGTCGACCCAAGCCTCTAACAGAAATGAGTACCAGACGCTTGTTGTGGGGGTAAAGGCGGCCGTCACGCAGGGCTGACAACCCGGCTGACATCAAGTGCCGATTGTCCAGAAAAAGTGGGGAGCCTTAACCTCCCACTACCCCAAGGGCCTCCTCAGGCCTGTAGTGGGATTACTTTATTTTACTTACGTGGAATTAAAAATCTTTGGATCGTAAATCATAGCTTATACGAGTAAAATGCTACAATGTATAAACTTTGCGATGGCTCTTGTATCAGAAACAAACTACATTATTTTTTTTTATTATTCCGGCTTTTACAATGAATATACATTTTTACGGTACCCATGTTCCAGTTAACTAACATTTGATTCAACACATTTTTCCATTCTTGTCTGTTCATCCATATATCTTCTTCTATTTCCCATTCCCTCTTAGTTTCATTGATTCCCTGAATCCACGTAATATTTGGTCTACCCTTCTTTTTTCTTCCCTGTGGTTCCCAATCCATGATTATCTTAGGTAGTCTTCCTTCTTCCATCCTTCTAATGTGTCCGTACCAATTTAATTGTTTCTTCTTTATAAAATCTAATATTGAATATTGTACCTGCATTTTTTCTTTTATATATGAATTTCTGATTTTATCCTTCCTGGATATTCTTGCAGCACGTCTCCAGTAGTCCATTTCAGTGGCGAGTACTTTTTTTTTTTCATTTGTGCATTTAAAGCCCACACATCAGCTCCATAGGTAATAATGCTTCTGATTATTGTATTAAAAATAGTTTTTTTTTGTTTCTTTGAAGATATGTTTGTCCTATATATATTCCATTTAGGGCAGATAAAGCATACTTTCCTATATTGATCCTGTTTCTTATCTCTGTTTCTTGTTTTCCATCTTTAGTAATTTTAATTCCCAAATACTTATATTCTTCAGTGCATTTAATTGTCCCCAAAATTTTCTTCTACTATTAAATCTTGAGGAAGATCCCCTATTGTCATATATCTAGATTTATCTATATTGATCTTTAAACCCCATAAACTATATTCTTGTATTAATTTTCTAGTGAGGTATTCTATATCTTCAAATTCTTGAGCCAATATCAATTGGTCATCAAACTACATTAACCCTTAAATTGGCAAAACACAAATTTCTTTCTCTCTTACTTATTTGAATGTTGGCGGACCGCAGTGAAAAACGGAATCTCTGTATAACTGTTATTATTAGGTATATTGCATAATTAGACACAAATTTAAGTTGTTTCTTTTTCTTAGTTTTCTTCTGATTTATTTAAATTATTAAATTAAACTGAACCAACTAATGTATCCAAAAGGATACATTACGAATTTAAAGCTATTAAAAAAAAATTGAGACGTGGCAGAAAACTCTCGGAATGTGCTTCAAGGTCTGAACTATAATCAGAATACCATGCTGCGGGATTTGAACTTAGAATCTCTGGAACCTGAGGTCTGTGAGTGTGAGGGGAAAGTTTCGCAAACATTCTCTCAGTGAAAGTCAGTCTGTCCTCAACTTTTTTCTGCTCACTCACGAAGGACATCCACCGAGCAACATAAAGGGTAGAAAGTAACTTGCGAACATATGATTCTAGAACACCGCGTACTGCTTCAGGTAAAAATAAAGTTAGTTAGACTTATACGAATGTGTCTAAATGGCACAAAGAGTAGGGTGCGTGGTAGGCAAACAGTTTTCGGACACTTTTGAAATCCAGAATGGGTTCAAGACAAGGAGATGCACTATCCCCTCTACTATTTAATTTTGTACTAGAGCAGCCATTAAATCTTTAGAGAATGAGGAAGGCTTACAACTCAATGGTATTAATAAGCTGTTAGTTTATGTTGATGATGTAGTACTATTAGCCGATAGCGAGGAGATACTAAAGGACAACACGCACCACTATTGAGTAACACTAAGCAATTAGGACTGGAAGTAAATATCAATAAAACTAAATATATGGTCACACGTAGAAATACATTATATAATGGAAATGGACAGCTAATGACAAATGAGGGAAATTTTGAGGAAGTGGCCTGAATTCAAATACCTAGGAACAATAATCACAAATAGGAATGAGATGCCACAAAGAAATTAAACATAGGCTCAATTCTGGAAATGCGTGCTATTATGCATTGCAGAGACTCTTGATGTCCCAACTCCTTTCAAAAAACGTTAAACTGAAAAATATAAATAAAACTTTTATTCCACCAGTTATATTATATGGGTGCGAAACATGGACTCTTACTTTTAAGGGAGGGAAAGGAGGATTACAGGTATTTGAGAATTAAGTACTTAGGAAAATTTTTGGACCAAAGAGAGATGAACAGACAGGTGAATGGAGAAGACTGCATAACAAAGAACTACATGGTCTTTATAGGAAGCCAGATATAATAAGAACAGTTAAGTCTCGTAGACTGCGATGGGCCAGGACATGTTGCACGTATGGGGAATGAAAGACTTGCATGGAAACTTCTTGTAGGAAAGCCAGAGGGGAAAACGTCCAGTTGGTAGACCAAGAATGAGGTGGAAGAATAATATTAACTATGATTTGAAGGGAAGTAGATTATACAGGGAATGATTGGAAAGGATTAGCTCAGGATAGGGATGTAAGGACAGCTTATGTCCGTGCGGCCATGAACCTACGGGTTCGATAGGGCCAGTGAGTAAGTAAGTAAGTAAGTTTAGTCAAATGCATGATGTGTTGGTTTTTAGCATTTTTTAAACTCTGTTAGGTGGAACAAAAATATTACAAAAAATAGAAAATTACAAATGTATCAAACCATAATTCAGAGCATTTTAACATATGGTACTGAAGTCTGGCAAATTTCTACCAGGGAAATGAAAAGAATTTTAAGTACAGAAATGAATGTTTTAAGAAGATCAGCTGGAAAATCTAGAATGGATAGAATACGAAATAAAGAAATAACGGAAATTATGGCTGTACAAGATGAGCCGAGCCGGACATCATATACATTATAGAAAAGAAAAGATTACAGTGGTATGGTCATGTCAAAAGAATGCCAGAGCAAAGATTACCAAAAATTGTTACGGAATGGATCCCAATGGAAAGGGAGGAAGAGAAGAAGACCGAAGAAAAACTTGGATAGAAGGGGTATAAGCAGCTATGAATATCAGAGGAATGGGAGGAAGAAGAATGGATGGACAGAGAGGAATGGTGTTTGGTTTCCGGAAGACGGCGGCAGCAGCCATGATACCGGATGATGATGAGTCAAATATAGAGTTGTATCTGGAGAATATCTATTTAACGACGCTCTGGTCATTAGCACAACAATTCAAACCCAAAGCATCGAGTTGCCTGTTAGTTGAGCCTCCAGGTTCTTGCTATGTCATGGACCTAGATCTACGAAACAGGACTTTACTTTCCTTCATAAGAAGGCATGCTCAAGATTTTTAAGCCTTTAATAACACTGGTCAACATGATTTTTCTCTCATGAGTACCAATAGTTGTACTTAATGCTGTTTTTTTATCGTGTTTTCAAAATGTATTCGGAATTTCTCAATCATCCACAGTTTTTTTTATTTCAATTTCAATTAATGGATTGAAATAATTATTTTTTTAATAACGTTTTTTCGTCCATTGTCCATTGTAAAATAAAACCAAATGAGCTAACTCAGGAGATTTCAGCTATGGAAAAGAGATATCAAGGCAAATGGAATCCTAATATGCTGGCCGATTATTGTTGGACCATCAAGAGGGATGCTCCCCGGCGCCAATATAGCCCAACCTATTCATTTCTGAGTTTCTAGGTGAGTCCGAATGTTCGATATTGGTAGTTACGAATGTAGAAAATATTAAAGTATTTGAAATTATAAATGCCTGTCTCTCGGAAACCTTGCGTGATGGAGGAAAACCGATATCATATTTGAATTCAGGAGAAAAAATACTATCAGAATCACTTTTTTTTTCTGAGACAAAAAAAAAAGTTCTTTTTTGTTGATCAATGGTAATCCAACGCAAAAAATGCAACTAAGACATTACATGAAATAATTTGGAACAAAATATTACAACAAAAAAAAAACTAAAATGAAATTTATAAGAGCATAATACAGAATATTTGTCCCGCGCCGTAGCCGAGTAGTTAAGGCAGGAAGCCTTGGCGCAGAGCTACGGGACTTGCGCTGGTTCGAGTCTCCATGGGGGAAGAAATTTTCTCTGGTATTTCGGCCAGTATGGACCGGTCCCCACCCAGCATCGTGAATCATTTGGGTAGCTACAACAAGTAGCGGCTCCAGGTTGAAAAAACCAGCTAAAACGGCTGGGGGGACTCGACATGCTGACCACATGTCACCCCTACACTGGCTGATTATCATCTTACCTCTGTGATTGACACATGTGGATGTGAGGCCAGCAGCCGGCTGGTAGGCTAAGGGCCTTGTAGGCCTGTACCATAGATTTTAGTTTTTTAACTTGTTTAAAACTCTCATGCTGCAAAGATATTATCATAAGTAATGCCACGAGTGATTTCCAATTATCGATAAATTCACGACTCACGAAGTGAGGAGGAATTTATCTAGAGAATTTGGAAATCAAGAGTGGCATTTGTTAGGACTATTTAACGAATAAAATTAAGTTGTTTACTCACAAATCATTATTTAACTATAGTTATTTTAAAATATTTATATATTTAATGTAAACGGCGATGTTTGAAAACAAATGAGAAACGATAGGTACGCTTCTACCGCTTCTTTTGTTTATCACTGCAACCAGATCATACTATTTATTGCCAAAGGAACGCAATAATTGTAAGGAGGAGCTTTCTTTAATATGGTAATTATAACACTGATAAATATTTGGTGAAACACGACTCTGATTGGTTGTGAAACAGAAATCATTGAAACGTGATTGGTCATTGACTCCCATTTGGGGCATGAGTTAAATAGTCCAAATCATTTACATTTGTTCACGAATGTTGTTGAATTTATAATGGGGTATATAGCTTCACTATGATGGTTGTCCAGGGGTTCGCTTTGTTTCTGTTATATATAATTAAATACAAAGATGCCGACTACCGCTACTATAATAATTCCGCATATTAATCATTGTCGCGCGGCACCCGCTTTTATGTAAACGGACAACCATCATAGTGAGGCGATAATATTCAGATTGTCATTAAAATAAATATTCTCATAAGTAATGCCACGAGTGATTTCCAAATTATCGATAAATTCACGACTCACGAAGTGAGGAGTGAATTTATCTAGAGAATTTGGAAATCAAGAGTGGCATTTGTTAGGACTATTTAACGAATAAAATTAAGACTGTTTACTCACAATCATTATTTAACTATAGTTATTTTAAAATATTTATATATTTAATGTAAACGGCGATGTTTGAAAACAAATGAGAAGCGATAGGTACGCTTCATCTGCTTCTTTTGTTTATCACTGCAACCAGATCATACTATTTATTGGCAAAGGAACGCAATATTGTAAGAATGTTCTCTATTGGAGAAAAATGAAACACATCAAACTGTATATTAATTCATTTCTGATGTCGTATGATGTAAATATGACAATTATATTTTTCTGGATTGTTACCTGGGAAAAAATATATTTAAGAAAGACGGCAAACTGTATATTAATTCATTTCTGATGTCGTATGATGTAAATATGACAATTATATTTTTCTCGATTGTTACCTGGGAAAAAATATATTTAAGAAAGACGGGCTCAGTCACTGCAAAATAATGGTCAGACCTGTTTAGAATATTAAAAAGGAGGAGCCTTCTTTAATATGGTAATTATAACACTGATAAATATTTCGTGAAACACGACTCTGATTGGTTGTAAAACAGAAATCATTGAAACGTGATTGGCCGTTGAGTCCCATTTGGGGCACGAGTTAAATAGTCAGTGGAACTAAATATTGAATAATTTACTTCGCTTGACTGCACTTTAATATATAAAAATGAATGTTTGTTTGTTTGCTTGTTTATTGGTTTGTTTGTTCGTATTTTATGCACGGTTATACCGTTGAAACCGATTGTGATGGGGCTTTTTGTAAAATGTTCAGGAGATTCTCGGGATGAACATAGGCAATAAGAGAGTTGTGATACTCAACTCCTACACCCTTAAAAATTGTCCTTAGTAGTGGAAAACGTGAAAAAAGTAGCTCTTTGGACGCTTAAATGGCTTACGCTGCCTACCATAACAAATACACAAAATTAATGTACAAAAAAAAAAACTCCTGGCGCGACAGGCCTACAAGGCCCTTAGCCTACCAGCCGTCTGCTGACCTCACATCCACATGTGTCAATCACAGAGGTAGATGATAATCAGCCAGTGTAGGGGTGACATGTGGTCAGCATGTCGAGTCCCCCAGCCGTTATAGCTGGTTTTCTCAACCTGGGACTACTACTTGTAGCTACCCAAATGCATCACGATGCTGGGGTGGGCACCGGTCCCATACACGCCGAAATACCATCAGAAAATGTCTTCCCCATGGAGACTCGAATCAGCGCAAGTCCCGTAGCTCTGCGCCAAGGCTTCCTGCCTTAACCACTAGGCTAGGGCGCGGGACAAATTAATGTGCACAGAATTGAATATCTCAAAAAGCTGTACAAAAAAATCCGCGACTCTTACGGATAACTCACAATAACCATTTTTGTGTTTCATTGATACCAAGAAGATCGAGACAAGTACGTAGATTCCTGTGCAAGCATAGCAGGTATTCTTTTACGGATAACTCACAATAACGAATTTTGTCTTTAGCTCATTTATGCCAAGAAGATCGGGATGAGTAGATTCCCGGACAACGCCGGGTAAACAGCACGGGGTATCTAAAAATAATTACGATATAATTTTTTCCTTTTACTTATTTAACCAAACATAAAACAAATTAATTTCGTATTTCAGCTCATTTATGTCAAGAAGATCGGGATAAGTAGAATCCCGGGCAAAGCCGGGTAATCAGCACGGGTATCTAAAAAATATAAATTTATAATTATTTTTGCCATTACTTATTCAACTATACATAAAAGCACATTAATTTTAATTTGTTTAGGCGTAGCAGCGCACGCCTGGTATTAGCAAGTAGGCCTCCTATATAACTTTTTAGATTGAATGTTAACAGTATTTCTGCTTGCTTAAAAAAATTAAGACTTTATGAATCAAAAGATGTCAATAAACCGCACCTGGATTTATTTATAATACCATACGTGAAAATTGTCAACCCATTTTATAAAACAATGCATTCTAGAAAACAACGAATCGAATGACAAAATTTCTTATCTGAAATCCGAAACAATAGTAAATTAAATAACGATTTGAATAGTGGAACAAAGTCGCGTTTCAAACTCCGGCAGACGTGAAGCAACTTCCAACAAAGACAAAACTAGTGTTTCCGATTGAGGGTCTTTCCACTTTTCAGCGGTTGCCCTTTTACCAGCCGGCTGCTGGCCCTTCACATCCACATGTGTCAATCACAGAGGTAGATGATCAACAGCCAGTGTAGGGGTGACAATGTGGTTAGCATGTCGAGTCCCCCAGCCGTTATAGCTGGTTCCTCAACCTGGAGCCGCTACTTATTGTAGCTACCCAATTGCCTCACGATGCTGGGTGGGCACCGGTCCCATACTGGCCGAAATACCATGAGAAAATTTCTTCCCCCGTGGAGACTCAAACCAGCGCAAGTCCCGTAGCTCTGCGCCAAGGCTTCCTACCTTAAACCGCTCGCTACGGCGCGGGACCAAAACTAGTGTTTAAGAAAATAAAAATAGAGATATTGAAAAAAAAAGCATCTCTTTATCGGAACAGAGATAAACCAATGTAGGTCAATTAGAAGTTCAACAGCCGATTGCGTATTTTTATTTACTTTTTTATGTGTTTATTTGTGGATTATTTGCTGATAAATAGGAAATTAGTGGTAATATTGAATTCAGTGTCTCTTATTTGCTCGGCTTTTGTTAAACAATCTAAAGATTAAAGTTCATAAAACGACAATCATAATTTATAATAATAATAATAATAATAATAATAATAATAATAATAATAATAATAACTTTATTTATTCTGGCAGAGTTAAGGCCATAAGGCCCTCTCTTCCACTCAACCAGCACAAATACAAATAAATATTTGACAAATATAGATATACACTATACTAATTATAAACAGTTAAAGATACAATAAATGTAGCAATGTAAATGTCATGTACAAACAACATTTTATAGGGTAATAACAATAATGATACGATAATAATAATAATAATATAAATATGATACATTATACGGGAAACACCAAATAATATACGACAGAGCGGACGTTTACTTCAAGTCATAGCAGCACTCTTGCTGCGTCGCACTGACGTAGATACTAACCGTGTATGGTCACAAACAAATAAATTACCAGCTTGCTTAAAGGCTACCGCTCTTAAAGTGATCCTCGTCAAAACAAAAACCATGAGACCTGCTCGCTTTCATTGGTTATGGACACCGATGTACGATGTAGAAGCAATAAGTAATAGAAAATATAGTTCCCTTAATTAAATTAAAAATATGTCCTCTGAATATACTTGTTATTCTTCGTGAATGAAATAATAATATCCAAAACGAAGAAAACATTCTAAAATATACCTAATCAATAATTACAACTTAAAATAGTTTATATTATTTTTTTAGTCTGATCATCTTACCTCAATATTAATGTTGATTTGTTCTTGGACATGTTTCAAAACAGTTCTGTTTTATCGTCAGCTTGTCCAGACATCAAAACGATAAAACATAATTATTTGAAACATGTTCAAGAACAAATCAACATTAATATTGAGGTAAGATGATCAGACTAAAAAATTATATAATTAACATAACCTCAAAATATCACTTCCTAAAATTAAATATTAAACTAGTTTATTACATATGGATTATGCATTTCAGTCATGCTTCAGTCGATTCTGATGGAACAAAATGGATGAATGTGTCGAGTCTTCTGTTGCTGTAGCTCCATTAAAATTTTTAAAACACGAGTCTGTCAAACCTTTGACTAGTGGTAAAAAAATAAATAATAGTTTTAAAAAACTAAAACAACACGCTTTATTAGAAAACCGAAAAAATGAAAAATAATTTTAATTTCCAACACGCTTGGGATAAAATTAAAGTGGTCAACAAAAAATCATCTCCAACACATATAGAATAAAATTAGAGTTATCAACAAAAAGAAAATAATTTTACCATCAAAAGCGTGGGGTGCTCTATATCAATTAATATATTTGATAATAAACAGATATTGGTAAAAGTAAAGTCTCTAAGAATAAAATGTAAAAATCATAAAAGCACCCCACGCTTTTGATGGTAAAATTATTTTCTTTTTGTTGATAACTCTAGTTTTATTCTATATGTGTTGGAGATGATTTTTTTGTTGACCACTTTAATTTTATCCCAAGCGTATTGGAAATTAGAATTATTTTTTCATTTTTTAGTTCGGTTTTCTAATAAAGCGTGTTGTTTTAGTTTTTTAAAACTATTATTTATTTTTTATTTTTTAGTTTTAATATTTTACAGAATAAGATAAAAATGTAAATATCTTTAAATTCGATACTATTGTAGTATGAGCTAAAAGTAATACTCTTCTATAAAAAAAAACCCTCCCAGCCGGATTTGAACCAGCGACCTATGGATTACTGAAATTATATACCACTAAGAGTTCACTGCTCTACCAACTGAGCTCTTACAACGATTGACTAAAAAGTCGACAAGTCCGCAACCTATTATACCAGTTTTCATTTTTTTGATTTTCTGATGATTCTGGCCAGGATTTTAGAAACAAAATATGAAATTATTGTATTGTCACGGGTCCTCTTACAAGTATACAAAGTTTCAAGTCGATCCAATGTTTCTAAGTGGGTGAAAATCGTGTTCAAAGATTCCGTTACATTGATACAAAGACACTTTTTTTGATTTTCTGATGATTCTGGCCAGGATTTTAGAAAATAAATATGAAATTATTGTATTGTCACGGGTCCTCTACAAGTATACAACGTTTCAAGTCGATCCAATGTTTCTAAGTGGGTGAAAATCGCGTTGAAAGATTCCGTTACATAGATACAAAAACACTTTTTTTTTTTATTTTCTGATGATTATGGCCAGGATTTTAGAAAATAAATATGAAATTATTGTATTGTCACGGGTTCTCTACGCGTATACAAAGTTTCAAGTCGATCCAATGTTTCTAAGTGGGGTGAAAATCGCGTTGAAAGATTCCGGTTACATTGATAGATAGATAGATAGATAGATAGATAGATACAGGTCAAGCTAATATAAAGCGTGTAAAAAACAGTTATTTTAAATGTATTTCACAAGAACAGTGAGAAATCTCACCAGCTTTCTTGTATCTACCCCATTCAACTATCACATGTCTTATAAACTTCACACGTGCTCTCTGTCAACGTGACAGTAATTGTGGCGCGAATTAACGAAGGATGCAATTGGCGTTTGTTTATGTTAGGATCACTCTAAGAGCGGATAAGGCTCTCTTCGACGCCACAGACTGACGTGAAACGAGTGTACACAGGATGACACGGTAATTAGTTCCCAAATCATCCACAAACGAAACAGGTCAAATGTTCCGCTATGGCGGATAGTACATTAAGGCTAGAAAATAGGCTAATAATAGGTCACTCACAAGGGAACTTTCAACATTGCATGCCGAAAACAATTTGAAATTTCTTTTTCTCCCCCTTTGTCTTCACATCGCCAAAATTACTGTTAGTTTAATCAGTAGCATAACAAATCATTTTTTAAAGTTCCTATTTTTTCACTTACTGCACAGTTCCTACAAGGCAACTATCTTTCATTGCATGCCGTAAGCTACCTTTAAATTTCTCCCAGAGAAGCCAAGATGTAACAAACCCCGTGTCCAAAAAAATATCTGCCATTTTTTAACTGAAATGCACAACATCGAAGCCAGAATTCACTAATATCAATCCACTGAACGGAGCAGATGGACTCCCTGCATGAGGAAGACCGGAGCGAAGTGAGTCGGGACGCAGCGCGAATGACAGGTAATGAGGGTTAACCAATCTACCAATTCAGGTGTTGTATAACTTGCCTACAGTTTAAATGAGAGGTTTGGTGCTGAATTTTAGTGCCTTCCAGTTAAAAAGGCAGATCGTTTTTTTTTGACATTGTTTTTGTACATTATAACACTTCTCTGGAAGAAAATACAAGTTAGGTTTTGACATGCAATGGATGACAGTTCACTTGTCACAAAAATATTTGGCCCAAAATGGATGAAAATGGTAGAAGCCAATATGGAACTCAAAAATTTATATCGTTGCTTATATTGTCAGGGTTATTAACCCTTAAATTGGCAAAACATAAATTTATTCTGTTAGTTATTTAAATGTGGCGGACCGCAGTGAAAATGGAATCTTGTGTAACTGTTATTATTAGGTATATTGTATAATTGACACACATTTAAGTGGATTATTTTTGTTCGTTTTCTTCTGATTTATTTAAAATATTAAATTAATTAAACCAACTGACGTATCCAAAAGGACACATTACGAATTTAAGGGTTAAAGATAGGACATCGATATTTGGAGAATATACACGTAGACACAGTTTTAGTGGAAACTGCATTAAACCGACGATTTCTATACCTCATAAAGTGAGTTAACTAGGGATGTATTTGATACGGCTATAAAAAGCCTACCGTTAATAACTCTAACAAAATTCTGGCAAACTTCAGCACCATATGTTAAAATGCTCTTAACTATGGTTTTTAAAGTGTAAAGTAATCCCACGACAGGCCTCGAGAGGCCCTTGGGATAGTGGGAGGTTAAGGCTCCCACTTTTTCTGGACAATCGGTACTTGATGTCAGCCCTGCGTGACGGCGCCTTTACCCCAGAACAAGCGACTGGTACTCATGTCCGTTAGAGGCTGAGTCGACCCCAGGGCCATGGTGCCGCCAGAGGGTTGGGTCAGTTTAAAAATCCTGACCACACCGGGAATCGAACTCTCGACCTTCCAGCTTGTAGCGCACTGCCTTAACAACTACGCTACGGCATGCCCCCTAATAATAATAATAATGACTGGCTCTTCCAACTCTTTTGTATGGTAGCGAAGTATGGACGTTGAAACAGAAGGATATACAGAGACTTAGATCTGCTGAAATGAGATATCTTCGGAGGACTGCAGGATACACACTACTAGATCACAAAAAAAATTAAGACATCTTAGAAGAATTACACATGGAATCTTTAGAAAAACAAATTTCTGATTATAAGTCAAGATGGATACAAACATGTTCATCGAATGGAAGATCACAGAATACCCAAACTAATGTTAAGATATCAACCTGCAGGAAGAAGAAGACCAGGACGTCCACTCAAAAGACTTCTGGATGGTGTTTCTCTTGAGGCCGAAACAGGTCAACAAATGGCCTAAATTCGTGAATGTACTATGATGATGAAGATAAAATAATAATAATAATAATAATAATAATAATAATATATAATAATAATAATAATAATATAAATATTTATTTATTTATTTATATACAGAATTCTAATGTTTACACATCTTTCTGTGCCTAAAGTTTTATTTTCTTCTCCACTCGTCTCTCTCCATCCAGTCCATGTCCTCCAGTCCCCTTGCTCTCATTCCAGTTCTTATTTCCTGATCCACGAGTTTCGAGGTCTTCCACCCTCCTTCTTCCAGGTGGACATCATTCCAATGTTTTCCTGGGTAATCTTTCTTCTTGCCTGCGTCGTACGTGCCCATACCAATTTAATTGCTTATACCGTATATAATCTACTATTGAATAACCAATATTCATTTTTTTTCGTATGACAGTATTTCTTATATTGTCTAATTTTTAAACATCTTGCTGCTCTCCTCAAGAAATCCATTTCCATTGACATAACTTTTTGTTGAATTTCCAAACTTCAGCTCCATATGTGACAGTACTTCTCACTATTGAATTATATATTTGTAACTTATTTTTCCTGGTTATATGTCTGTTCCATAAGACTCCATTCATCATCCATCTATCCATAGTAATTCTGCGAAGCCCGAAGGCAGGTCCTTCACTGCAATCATAGCATTTTCATGCTATGCTTGCAGTTTTACTAGGGAATTGTAGGTGTGGTAGCTTCCCGTTGCTTCCACACCGGTGAAGGATGATGATGATAAGGATGATGATGATGATGGCCATATGATTTCGGGGACCGTTTGGGCCTTAAAGTTTTCCTGACATTGTCCATTCATCACATATAATAATAATAATAATAATAATAATAATAATAATAATAATAATAACAATAATAATAATAATGATAATAACAATAATAATAATACAATAATAATCAATTATACGGGGGATGATTGGAAAACATTGGCTCAGAATAGGGATGTATGGAGAGCTTATGTCCGCGCGGCCATGAACCTACGGGTTCGATAGTGCCAGTGAGTTAGTTAGTTCATAATAATAATAATAATAATAATAATAATAATAATAATAATAATAGTAAAGTAAAGTGATCCCACAACAGGCCCGGAGGCTCTTGGGGTAGTAGGAGGTTAAGGCTCCCACTTTTTCTAGACAATTGGCACTTTATGTCAGCCGGGTTGTCAGCCCTGCGCGACGGCCGCCTTTACCCCCAGAACAAGCGTCTGGTACTCACTTCCGTTAGAGGCTGAGTCGACCCCAGGGCCATAGTGCCGCCAGAGGATTTGGGTCAGTTTAAAAATCCTGACCCCAACGGGACTTGAAACCTCAACCCTCCGGCTTGTATCTCAGTGCCTTAACCACTACGCTACGGCGTGCCCCAATAATAATAATAATAATAATAATAATAATAATAATAATAATAATAATAAATAATAAAGTTCGTCACAAACAAACTGCGCAAACTAAGTGAATTCCTCGCCCAACCGAATTTATAATCCAATTTTACGGTTTTCGAAAAAAAATATTTTTATGAATTAAATCATACGTAATGGTAAGTAGTGACATTGAGAGAAAGCATACATGCAGGCTGCTAAAGCTATTTTTAAATTTTGGGTTCCACGTAAACACCCACTTGTAAAGATCGGATTGCGCTGGTTTTTGGAGAATCATCAACAGCAGCAGCAGCACTATAGCCCAGCTTTCCTCAGCACCCTCCTCCAGGCATCTTCGTCTCTAAAAACCAGCCACCATCATAACGATTCTCAGATCCTCCAAAGTCCATTCATTCGACGGTGTCTCGGTCGTCCCACATTCTTTTTTCCTTCAAATTTACAGTCCACAGATTTTCTTGGGTATTTCATGTTTATTGCATATAGGGTACGTACCCTGCCTCTCGCAATCTTGAAACTTTAATTGACGTAACTTCATCAGGAGACTTAGAATTTTTTGCTGAATACCTTCCACGTTTTATTTTAATAACATATACTGAGTTTCGTAGCGAACAATAGAAAATTATTGCGGTCACTAGTAGACAACACACACACATATATATATGTGTGTGTGTGTGTATATGTTATATTACAGATTTTCACGTATATAAGTATGAATATGAAAGTTTTCTTGGGTTTTCCGCGTCTTGGATTCAAGTTCGACCTCTGGCCAATGATTCCGACATTTCGGCATGATCCCACATGCCATTATATCGGGTGTTCATGGAAATGATGCCCAAAGATTACCATCTACATGGAAAACTGCTCTCGCTGCCCACCATGTCATCCCCAGAACAGCGAAGAAGATATGAAGAAAACCACGGTTGGGCAACATGGAGTGTGGCCGAAGCTTGGATGGGTGTACGGCTTCCGAAACGGACCACACTGAAAACTGAAGATGTTTAACTACATAAGAACTAAACCTTGGATGGGTGTACGGCTTCGGAATCGAACCACAGCGAAAACTTTGTGTATTTTATTATATAAGACCTAAACCTGTGACTCGAACTTATCATTCCTTGATAATGACATGTGGGATGGCAACGTCGGAACAGTGGCCAGAGACGATCTTGAATCCAAGACGCGGAAAACCCAAGAAAACTTTATATATATATATATATATATATATATATATAATAACCCTCAGGGGTCCTCATCTAGAGGATATGTGGATGGCGACCACAAGGTGCCCAAGCTGAGCAAAACATTTCTTCCACTTACTTGTGTTTTGCACTCTTTTAACTTTACTATCTAACCTCCCTTGGTTAACTCTTGTTTTTTCAACCCCGAGGCTATTAGGGCATCCGAGGGCTAGGGAGTCTTTCCTTTCTTCCATTTCTTCTTTCCTTTATTTTCTTTTTTTCTCCAGAAAAGCCTGACCAGAGGCTATAAGATGGCAGCCCCATCACTGGTCTTGTCTTCCTTTGGCCAGCAACCAATCGAAGGGACTATTATTATGCTTTCAAATCTTATACGAGAATTTTCCGGAAGGATCAAACTATTTACTCTGGAGGGAAAATTTTCTATAGGACCGTAACAGGCCTTGGCCTAATACTTGAAGGAGAAGAAGAAGAAGATATATATAATATAATATATATAATATAATATAATATAATATAATATATATATAAAATATAACAGGGTTGTAACAGGATCTCACCGACAAAATGACAGGGATGATAGGCCATGCAAAGAGGATCATTTTTCTGATGGAACATATAGTCGCCAAACACGTGGTTTATGAGTTATGCGCAGATGAAGGTGTTCACCCGTAAGGGTCGGAATTAAATACAAACAATTGTACACGTATAAATTTATTGAAAAATATATGTTTTTACAATAAGTGTTCAAAACAGTGGACCCTGTGCCTCATTGCATCTTTGATATCGTCGGCAGCAACGATCGGCCAACACGGTCGATCATGGCAGGATTCTTTCCGACGTCGTCAAAACATTTATTGTAAAAAACACGCCCTTTTTCAATAAAATTATACAGGTACAATTGTTTGTATTAAATTCCGGCCCTTACGGGTGAAACACCTTCATCTGCGCATAATCCATAAACAACGTGTTTGCGACTATATGTCCCTTATAATATAATGATATTGTGAAAAGAAAAATATAATGTCTGAACCAGGAATCGAACCGTGGACCTCTCGTTCTCGGTACGAGTGTGCACACCACTATACCATTCTAGACATGGTACAAACATTAACAATTCTGCATGGCCTATCATCCCCATCATTTTGTCGGTGAGGTCCTGTTACACCCTGTATATAAAACGTGTGTGTGCATTTGTTGTCCGAAGAAAGTACGAAAAATACCTACAAATTGAATGAGAAGTGGGGATAGACATAATCGAAAAGTGTAATATTAGCAATCTGTATTGGTATGGTTCAAAAAACGTAGGGAATGCGCTGGAAATAAAGAGTATGGAGATACAAAAACGAAAGCTGAGTCAAGGAAAGAGTGGAGAATGCTGAGTTTGCAGTGAAAGACCTGCTCTTGAGCAAACACTATGAAAAACGTTTAAAAGTATAACATCATTCTTAAATTTAAAGAGGTAACGATAATAATTAAATCTAATCTTATATTTGGTCATTTTGTGTAGCATTTGTAATTGTTAAGTGCTATTACAAGGTATTTGATAATAAAGTTCTTAGGAAAATTTTTGGACCAAAGAGAGATGAACAGACAGGTGAATGGAGAAGACTACATAACAATGAACTAACTACATGGTCTTTATAGGAAGCCAGATATAATAAGAACAGTCAAGTCTCGTAGACTGCGATGGGCAGGACATGTTGCACGTTTGGGGAATGAAAGACTTGCATAGAGCTTCTTGTAGGAAAGTCAGAGGGAAAACGCCCAGTTGGTATACCAAGAATGAGGTGGGAGAATAACATTAACTATGATTTGAGGGAAGTAGATTATACAGGGAATGATTGGAAAGGATTAGCTCAGGATAGGGATGTATGGAGAGCTTATGTCCGCGCGGCCATGAACCTACGGGTTCGATAGTACCTGTGAGTAAGTAAGTAAGAGTAAGTGCTATTACAAGATTCATTGAACGCCATTTGGACGCTAGAAGAAACATCATCATCATCATAGTACATTCACGAATTTAGGCCATTTGTTGACCTGTTTCGGCCTCAAGAGAAACACCATCCAGAAGTCTTTTGAGTGGACATCCTGGTCTTCTTCTTCCTGCAGGTTGATATCTTAACATTTGTTTGGGTATCCTGTGATCTTCCATTCGATGGACATGTTGTATCCATCTTGACTTATAATCAGAAATTTTGTTTTCTAAGATTCCATGTGTAATTCTTCTAAGATGTCTTCATTTTTTTTGTGATCTAGTAGTGTGTATCCTGCAGTCCTCCGAAGATATCTCATTTCAGCAGATCTAAGTCTCTGTATATCCTTCTGTTTCAACGTCCATACGTTGAACATAAATTCTTTTACATAACCTATGGTCACGAAAATTATGGATTGGTTTTTATAAGAAATATAAATTATCTAATTTTAAAATTTTCCCAGCTGGAGGGACGCCCTTTGTATCTGCTGAGCGGAACATCTCAAAAATTTTTTAATCACACGACAAAAATGTACGAGTAAAATAGACGCAAATCAGTTCCAAGATTTCTCTTTACTCTCACAGTCGGGAGTTAGACTTTAAAATGACCTACATTTGATTTATTACCTCTCAACAACTTTACTTCTAATAAAAACGCATAATGTTCATTCTCTTAATATGTTATACTCATTTTTAAAATATTCATGGTTTTAAATCAATAAAAGATAACCATTTACACACTATTATTTCTGCACAATAAAAAATAATAATATTTATAGGATATTTTACTTCAAAACCTGTGCAATCACAGAAATAAAACAACCATTTATATACACTGTTGTTTGTCAACAAGAAAGAAATAATAATTACAGTATATTTTACTTTAAACTGATATTAAGAACAGAATAAATAAAGGTAGAGCAATAACAGCAATGATGAATGGAGTCTTATGGAACAGACACATAACCAGGAAAAAATAATAATTCAATAGTGAGAAGTACTGTCACAAATAGAGCTGAAGTTTGGAAATTCAACAAAAACTTAGAACAGAAACTTATGTCAATAGAAATGGATTTCTTGAGGAGAGCAGCAAGATGTTCAAAATTAGACAAAATAAGAAATACTGTCATAAAGGAAAAAATTAATATTGGTTATTCAATAGTAGATTATATACGGTATAAGCAATTAAATTGGTATGGGCACGTACGACGAATGCAAGAAGAATGATTACCCAGGAAAACATTGGAATGGTGTCCACCTGGAAGAAGAAGGAGAGGAAGACCTCGAAACTCGTGGATTGCAGGAAATAAGAACTGGAATGAGAGCAAGAGGACTGGAGGACATGGATTGGATGGAGAGAGACGAGTGGAGAAGAAAAAATAAAACTTTAGGCACAGAAAGATGTGTAAACATTAAAATTCTGTATATAAATAAAACATATTTTACTTTAAAACCTGTGCAATCGCAGAACTGTCATTTTTTTTATTCAATTACAAGGGGCCGAAATTAGTATTAAAGCTAATATTTCATAAATTCGGCAGCTATAACCAAAGAAAAGGAACGGGATCACATTGTATTGTAAGAAAGAAATTAAATAATGTTGGGGTGATCTCCCCTCACCCTCCCAGCAACTTCATGTTTTGCTAGCGACCAGTCCAGCGTGAATTTTGTAAATAAATGGGTCATAGGGACAGTGACATTACGTAAACAAACAACCTGATCAGTCTGACAAACAGAACTATAACAATCAAGATAAAAGTTAGTATCGCATCGAACACGGTCCTGTAAGGACGTAATGTGAATTTGAACATAGGCGCCTTGCGTCATAGTTAAATATATCTTATATAGTGACATTGTCACAAACTACATTATGGATATTTTGCTAGCTATTTAAACATGTGACAAGACTGTTTGCACCTGAAATATGATATAATACAAATTGTACCTGCAAATCTTGGTGCGAGGTGTCCTTGTGACTAGCTGCACGTATTACTCCCGCCCTCCAACCCCACTCGCTGATTTTTCCTAATTTCAATTTTGTAAATCCACTCACAGACAGAAAACGTTTACCCACTATTTCTTCTCGATATTTATAAGCCATTATAATCACTAAGTACACATTTTCAATTCAAAAACATCACAAATGTCAAACTTTTTCTTCACTATCGACTCAAACACTACAACACTGCTCCATATCCGCGCATTGATACTTAACGAAAAACACTTTCCATTACTCCGCTAGAGTCCGCTATTAATCAGACGAACTACATGCTCGGTATTCCTGCGCTCATACAGAAAGTAGGTCTCTACCATGTGACCAAAACATTCTTACGTCACAGATTAGTTCAATATGGCCACTAAGTGAGAAGCTGTGTGTGTGCTGGTTGTGCAAACAACTATTTAGTATTTATTACTTTAGTGTGTGGTGGATTGTTTAGTTAATTATGATCTCTTCTATTGTTTCACGACTAGTAATGTAAGTATATTTCACACCGTACTGTTATTATATGCATAAAACATTTTTCACGAAAAAAATTCGTTATAATGCTTCTTTTGTCGGTGCCGCGTTATTAAAGCATTCCAGTTATCTGAGCAATATTTATAAGATATTTTATGCTATTGGCTTATTTCCATAATTCCTACCTTCATTCTACGCATTTAACGGTCATATACTTCTGGGTGATATTGCAAAATTTGAAATACGGTGACAGCTGATCATATTGATTTTCAAGGCTGAGAGTCCCATTGTCCCACAAGTCGGTTTATTGCTGCCTATTTCATACATGTTTGCCTTCTGCGTGTGCCCTTAAGATTTAAAAAATACTATGTGTTATTATTTATAATATATATTACTGTATTTAAAACTATGTACAATATTACGTAAATATGTTTAATGTTTCGTTATTCTTGACATTCATGTTGGCATTCTTTCCGTTGCATTATTGTGTTCGCTGGAGTTTTAAATATACGTAAATATTTAATGAGTTACAAGCTGCACAAAGAATATAATTGTGGCCGTTGACTTGGTTAAAAATAAATCAGCTCGCGACCACACCTTGGAATAGTGCGGTCCATGTCTGCAATGTTTTGAACAATAGATAGCGAAACATGTTATCACTGTAGCGTTATCACTATAAACAAAAGTCAATGCCGCGTTTGTTTATCTGAACTTAACAATATAGCAATTGCGTATTTTATATTACGTTTTTAGATAAATTACTCGATAATATTGCTGATAAATTTTGGATTTTAATAATTTAGATGTGAAACATAATCTCTTACTTTAAGGGAGGAGAAAAAATATTAAGAATATTTGAGAATTAAATTCTTAGGACATTTTTTATACCAGAGAGATGAATAGATAGGTAAATAGAGAAGACTATATATATATATATATATATATATATATATATATATATAACAGTGAGCTAAATGATGCTTATGGGAAACCAGCTGTAATATTAAGAGTCATATTTTGCATACTGCGATGATCAGGACATGTGGCACTAATGGGGATTGAAAGAGGGGCATGGAAAAAATCTTATAGGAAAACCAGAAAGAAAGTGCATGTAGTAAGCTAAGAATGAGGTGGGAGAAAAACATTAAATAAAACCAGAAGGAAAGTGCATAGTGGGTAAGCCAAGAATGAGGTGGGAGAATAACATTAACCATGATTTGAGGAAGGCAAGATACATTATACAGGGATTGTTTGGAAAACATTACCTCAGGCCATGGATGGAACTAAAAAATAACAATAGTTCTTGAACAATCAATTTAAGACATTACCTTAAAACATCATTTTAATAGCTATTGAACATCTCTTTTTTTATGTTTTTTTTTCTTTCAAGTTTTTGGGGATCTATGACAAGAGTCCACCTAATTAAATTGAAATAAACAAACTGAAATATGCATATCCCAAATATATTTATTATTTTCTGAAAATGCAAGAAATGTCTTAAAATTGAGAAGTTTGAGATAATATTACCTGAAATTAGCAATATTTACGCTGGAAATTATGCATTTAGCCATTGTTAATAAAACAAAATAGCCAATTTGTTATGATCCGCCAGGCAATTCAATGAACTGTAAACTAATTTGGTGTAACTAAGTTGCCTACTTTCTCATTCTAACTTGCTCATTTTCTCACCTAACAAAATAACCTATTCCTCATCCTTCCTTGATTCAGCCACCCCGACTCTGGAATTCCCTCCCCTCGTATATCAAGGACTGCCCGACTCAAAAAACAGTTTAAAAAGATACTTGCTTCATATTTCCTTAGACAATATAGTATATATCCATGTTCCATGTATACTTTTATTATCCCTTTATATTTTAAACTTTCTTTACCAAGCCATTTACTTAATCTAATTATATGTTATTATATGATTATTATTATTATTATTATTATTATTACTACTACTACTACTACTATTTTTTTTTTCACTTGTCAACTTCATATTGTGTAGTCTATATCGGCTCAACTGCACTTCTAGTAGCGCTTGATTTTTCAGTTATATTGTTGTAAACTATAGCTCTTCGTCTGTGTTTACTAACATTATTAGACAATTTTGAAGTATTTATTTAAATATGCAAATCACAATATTATGACATGAATGGGGATTAAAGATGTGTATGGAAGCTTCTTTTAGGAAAAGCAGAGGGAAAACGCCCAGTTGGTAGACCAAGAATGAGATGGAAAAATGACATTAACTATGATTTGAGGAATGTAATGGGGGGCACGCCGTAGCGTAGTGGTTAAGGCACTGAGCTACAAGCCGGAAGGTCGAGGGTTTCAAGTCCCGGTGGGGTCAGGATTTTTAAACTGACCCAAAACCTTCTGGCGGCACTATGGCCCTGGGGTCGACTCAGCCTCTAACGGAAATGAGTACCAGACGCTTGTTCTGGGGTAAAGGCGGCCGTCACGCAGGGCTGACAACTCGGCTGACATCAAGTTGCCGATTGTCCAGAAATAGTGGGAGCCTTAACCTCCTACTGCCCCAAGGGCCTCCTGAGGCCTGTAGTGGGATCACTTTACTTTTACTCTACTAAATTAAACAGGGAATGATTAGAAAACATTAGATCAGGATAGGGATGTATGGAGAGCTTTTATGTCCGCGCGGCCATGAATCTACGGGTTCGATAGTGCCTGTTAGTTAGATATACTTGTAGGTTATGATTAGTCCTGTGTCATAGCAGAGTGGTTAAAGCAAGAGGCCTTGGTGCAGAGCTATGGGCCTTGTGCTGGTTCAGGTCTCCATGGGGGAAGAAATTTTCTCATGGAATTTTTCTGTCAGTATAGGACAGCTGCTCACTCAGAATCGTGGTAGCTACAAATGGGGGATCCGACATGTTAATCACATGTAACCATACACTGGCAGGATGATCCTCTATCTCTGTGATTACCACATGTAGATGTGAGGCCAACAGTCGGAAGGTAGGCCAAGGTTCTTCTAGGCCTGTCTTGCCATGAACTTGGAGTATAGGCTATGATTATTATTACCTAATATTATTTTAATGTACTTTATACTTTTATTATCATGTATAACACTGGTTAACATTATTTTTGTCTCATGAGTACCAATAGTTGTACTTAATCCAGTTTTTATTGTGTTTTCAAATATGTATTCGGAATTTCTCCATCACCCACAGTTTCTTTATTTCAGTTTCAATTAATGGGTTTAAATAATTATTTTTTTAATAAACGTTTTTTCGTCCATTTGGCCATTGTAAAATAAAACCAAATGAGCTAACCCAGGAGATTTCAGCTATGGAAAAGAGATATCAAGGCAAATGGAATCCTAATATGCTGGCCGATTATTGTTGGACCATCAAGAGGGATGCTCCACATGCGAAATATAGCAGAAAATCGCTATTTCTTACTTTCTAGGTGAGTCCGAATGTTCGAATATTGCGTAGTAACGAATGTGGAAAATATTAAAGTGTTTGAAATTATAAATTCCTGTCTCTCGGAAACCTTGCGTGATGGAGAAAAACCGATATCACATTTAAATCCAGGAGAAAGAATACTATCAGAATCACACATTTTTCTTTCTGAGACAAAAAAAAAAGTTTATTTTTTGCTGCTCGGTGTAATTTGTGTGTGCCTATGATGTAATACCTAATCATTTAACTATAGATAATTCCTAATTGTTGATATCTGTATAATTTAAAAACTCCATGGTGTGACTGACCTATAAGGTCCTTGGTCTTTATTTATTATTAATCTGAAATGTAACTTTCATTGTCAACTCATTTGTTCATAAAATTCTATTCTACATCATGTAAACATAAATAGTGTAAAATCTTGTAATTTTCTAGTTCTGAAAATTCTCTTGTCAGCCATTAAATAGACACAGAAAAGGCTTTTGTCCTAGGCCAACAACTTCTAACCACCTGTATTAAAACATATTTTTTTTACATATTTTAAAATGAGCATTTCTGAGTCGGATCTTAAGAGAATAGGCCATTTTAATGCAAATATTTTTTCTCTCTCCAATGCCCCAGGTTGTTCCGACATTTCTGGTGTTCTCTCCTGGCATGGCGTACTTGTAACCCACTTCTGAGGTTGGGGCGCCAGGAGAGGCCTTAAACTAAACTTAATCTAATTTGGCGAATATGATGTTGATCATATTATTTTGTTTTGAAGTGAAGGTTCATTTATATATTTTATATTCATCTTGATCTAATGGTTGGATTTCTCAACCGATCACAACCCCGGTTTTCCAATTTTTTTTATTGTTTCCATTACGCCTATAAAATGACTGAAAGTCCACAGAAATTGTTATAAAACCAAAGGCACGATTCAGATCTTTGTTTTTGTAATTAATAGCAACCCCTCCATGGTGTCTTTACCTTGTCGTGGTGGAGTGGCTTGCGTGCTTAAATGATCCTGAGAGCTATGCCGGCGGTAGCATTGCTGCCGATAGGGTTACCCATGCCGGACTGGTCGGAGGTGATAAGCCAGACGAAAAAAGTACCCTGGGCGAAAGAGTGACGATCTTTCACCGTAAAAATACAACCGTCAAGAAATGCGGACATGGGTTCATCTGGGTAAAATTTTTCCGGAGGTCAAATAGTCCCCCATTCGGTTTTTCCGGGCGGGGACTACTTTCAGGGAACCCATGCCAAAGGTTCAAACACAGGGACATGTTCCTAGGAACATGGAATGTTAGGACTTTATACAATAGCGGGGCACTAGAGATATTAACGCGGGGATTGGATAAATCGCCCTTGGATATAGTCGTTTTACAGGAAGTTAGGTGGCCAGGAGAAGGTAGTCAGGAATCAGGATTATACAGGGAATGATTGGAAAGCATTAGCTCTAGATAGGGATGTATGGAGAGCTTATGTCCGCGCGGCCATGAACCTACGGGTTCGATAGTGCCAGTGAGTAAGTAAGTAATTAATAGCAACAGATTTTCAGTTGTATTGTTGTTATGGAAACAATAAAAAATCGGAAAACCGGGGTCGTGGTTTATACTTTGGTTGAGAAATTCACCTAATATTAGAAATAAAGAAAATCACTTCAATTTTAAACAAATTAATACAATTAAGAATTAGAAGTATAGTTCTTAAATCAATTCTACATCTACTTTGGCGTAACAGTCCAGTGTTGGGCTTAGATTTTTTAACTAGGTTGTTCCTTCATCTCTCCTTTATTCCTACCTGCTTGGGACAGGCTTTTGCGAGTTATTTATAAGTCTATAATATATTCATAAAAAAATACTGACATACCAGAAAAAATGAATATTAGATATTCAATAGCAGATTGTATAAGATATAAGCATTAAATTGGTGTGGGCACGTACGACGAATGCAAGAAAAAAGGTTACCCAGAAAAAACATTGGAATTGTGTCCACCTGGAAGAACAAGGAAAGGAAGACCCCGAAACTCGTGGATTCAAGAAATAAGAACTGGAATCAGAACAAGAGCACTGGAGGAAATGGAGAGGACGGATAGAGAAGTCCATAATAATTCTGCCCGAAGGCAGGTCCTTCACTGCAAACATGGCATTCACATGCTATGCTTGCAGCTTTACTACGGAATTGTGTAGGTGTGGAAGCTTCCCGTTGCTTTCCACACCGGTGAAGGATGATGATAATGATATGGATGATGGCCATATGATTTCGGGGACCGTTTGGGCCTTAAAGTTTTCCTGACATTTGTCTTACAGGTGAGGAAAAACCCCGATAAAAACCTCACCCAGAAAAACTGCCCCGACCGGGGATCGAATCCGGGCCCGCTGCGTGAGAAGGCAGCACACTACCTCGAGACCACAGCGGTGGACGATAGAGAAGTGGAGAAGGAAAATAAAACTTTAGGCACAGAAAGACGTGTAAACATTGAAAATCTGTATATAAATAAATATAATTTAGAAAATATAACACCGTTAGACCAATAATAATACAATCAAATCAATTCGCACGGGAACATAAATTTTGCTCTCGCATACGAGAGCACAGCAACTCGAAATCCCTCCACAGAACAATGAGGTTATTATTACACATCCAAGTGTTTTGTGCAGGCGGAAAATATGTTAACTAACAAACTGTCTTTCTGTTTCTCTTCCTTACTATGTTGCCACTTCCTGTCCTTTGTACTATGTTCATTGATTGGCAGGTAGAGAGCTGACAAATACTATGTGTTTTAATGATGCGTCGTTCTGCGCGGTCATTGGCAGAATGACTAACTTGGCAACCCTGTTACTTTTGGGGTTACGTCTAGGAATGAGCTGTCCCTTCCTTGCCCTTCTCATTACATGTTGCCACTTGTGATTTATTGTGAGGCTGGTAACAGAGAGACGACAAATACTGTGATTTTAAATGATCCGACCGCTTGAGCGTTTCGTGCTTAAATGACTGATTTGACAACCATGTTAAGATCTTTCACACGTGTTTAGAGATTCTCCCCCCACATTTGAAGTTGAAAAATTTCAATACGTGAACGGATGTACAGTTTTCTCCTACATCCCTTCCACAGATTCAGTAGATCGGCGACACTAGCGCTAAAACTCTTCCGCTCCGCCCGTGAACAGTTAACTTGGATGTGTAATACATCTGCCCAAGTCACAATGTTCATGATTACATGACGCAACACAAGATAAGTGCATTCCAAGTGACATCGCCACCACTTCATAATAACAGTATTTACATTGCGACAGTTCAAACGTTGATAAGCACATCTCATTGCCAACTACACCTTCAGGAGTCACTGTTATAACTCATCTATCCTTCATTTTAAAGAATCAGAATGCATAAAAAATATAGAATTTACTTACTCACTGGCACTATCGAACCCGTATGTTCGTCGCCGCGCGGACATAAACTCCCCTTACATCCCTATCCTCAGCTATGTTTTCCAATCATTCCATCTATAATCCACTTCCCTCAAATCATAGTTAATGTTATTCCCCCACCTCATTCTTGGTCTACCAACTGGGCGTTTTCCCTCTGGTTTTCCTACAAGAAGCTTCCATGCACGTCTTTCATTCCCCATACGTGCCACATGTCCTGTCCATCGCAGTCTACGAGACTTAATTGTTCTTATTATATCTGGCTTCCTATAAAGACGTCCCGCGCCGTAGCCGAGCGGTTAAGGTAGGAAGCCTTGGCGCAGAGCTACGGGACTTGCGCTGGTTCGAGCCTCCATGGGGGAAGACATTTTCTCATGGTATTTCAGCCAGTATGGGACCGGTGCCCACCCAGCATCGTGAGGCAATTGGGTAGCTACAATAAGTAGCGGCTCCAGGTTGAGGAAACCAGCTATAACGGCTGGGGGACTCGACATGCTAACCACATGTCACCCCTACACTGGCTGTTGATCATCTACCTCTGTGATTGACACATGTGGATGTGAGGCCAGCAGCCGGCTGGTAGGCTAAGGGCCTTGTAGGCCTGTCGCGCCAGGAGAAAAATATCCTATAAGACCATGTAGTTCATTGTTATGTAAGCTTCTCCATTCACCTGTCTGTTCATCTCTCTTTGGTCCAAAAATTTTCCTAAGTACTTTATTCTCAGATACTCTTAATCTCCTTTTCTCCATTAAAGTAAGAGTCCATGTTTCGCATCCATATAACTGGTAGAATAACAGTTTTATATATTTTCAATTTAACGTTTTTTGAAAGGAGTTGGGACATCAAGAGTCTCTGCAATGCATAATAGCACGCATTTCCAGAATTGAGCCTATGTTTAATTTCTTTGTGCATCTCATTCCTATTTGTGATTATTGTTCCTAGGTATTTGAATTCGGCCACTTCCTCAAAATTTCCCTCATTTGTCATTAGCTGTCCATTTCCATTATATAAATATATGTCTACATGTGACCATATACTTAGTTTTATTAATATTTACTTCCAGTCCTAATTTCTTAGTGTTACTCAGTAGTGTGCGTGTTGGCCTTTAGTATCTCCTCGCTATCGCCCAATCATCAGCATAAACAGCTTATTAATACCATTGAGTTGTAGACCTTCTTCATCCTCTAAATATTTGATGGCATGCTCTAGTACAAAATTAAATGGTAGAGGAGATGGTGCATGTCCTTGCTTCAACCCATTCTGGATTTCAAAAGTATCCGAAAATTGTTTGCCTACACGCACCCTACTCTTTATGCCATTTAGACACATTCGTATAAGTGTAACTAACTTTTTAGGAATTCCGAACTCTAGCAGGATACTATATAACTTCTCCCTCTTAATTAAATCGTATGCCTTTTTGCCATCAACCCAAATTTTGCCTTTAGCCTTAATTTTAAACAAGGCTATTAACCCGGCCCAACGTGTACAGGGGGCATGAGCCGTAACAGTATACAGTTGGGTAAATCTTGACAGGCGCGTTCTCGTCGCGGGGATGTGTCAAGGACCCAATCTCTCAGGGTATAACGTGGACCCTTGCCCAGGGATACAGGTGTGAAGACCAACGGTTGGATCGGCAAAAAGAACAAGCTTCGATAAAGGCGAGACAAGCGGAAGAGGCAGCCCTCCACGGGGTTTGTACAGATGCAAACATGTTCAAATGCTTTGAGGTGGGAGCCCTACCAATGGAGTTACTTGGCAGCAGGCCGGTTTTTACCCGTTTAAGGAGTAAGCGCAGTTGTTGACTGCAGTCGTGTTTATGCAGGAATAGAACACGTGACACTGCTATCTATGAGTGCAGAGGGGAATGGGACGTGGGACGCTGACAATGTACACTGTCTTATATGACGTCACGTGAAGCAACGAACAGAGCTTCGTAATTCTTCCGCCTGCAGAGATATTTTGAATGACTAAATACCTGCTACGAGGAAATGTAAATAAACTCGAACTCCCTAAAGTAATATTCGGACAGATGTAACGACAACACCAGCAAAACGATTAGGGAAACTGGCAAAAGTTCGGAACGGGCCAACAGGTCCATATCTTGAAGATGATGAACCTACATTTGGTCCCAGAATTAAACAATAGCAACACTCACCTAGCGTTTATATTTATTGAATTGAATTGGCCGGGGTGGAGTACTGGTTACGTTCTTTGCCTCTGGTCTCGGGTTCAAACCCGAATTTTTTGTCATGGAAAAATTCAAGGAGCAAATCCTCTGGGAGCCGCGTGTCCCGAGTCTAAAGATTTTCAGGCTCGTAAAAGGACCGCAAACCTGAATAGAAAGGTCTCTAAGCAAAATTTACCGACCTTGTTAATCTTCAGCTAGCATGGGACCGGTGCCTACTCAGCATCCTGAGGAATTTGGGTATGCAACCGAAATTGGTTAAATGTGTAATGAAACAATTATATAGGCTTTTATGAAATCCAATATTTCATTTCTTTGTTACAAAGTAAAAGTCAATTATATTATTAATCAGTTAATTTATGTTACATAGTACTAAAATATTTCAGCCTGGTGATCCTCTTGGTGTTCTTCGACAAGAGTTAGGCTACGTGTCGGCATCTTCCCTTTCTCGTCATTTTTCACACATACATACATTTAAACATAAACTCATTATTAGAACTAGGAATTTTAGGTGCACAATTTTGGTGGAAAAGGTGCTTTAATTTAGCAGAAAAATGTGCAAAAAAGGTGCAATTTTTTAAATAAAAGTTGCAAATTTCCCATGTAAATAATCATTAAAGATTACCAAAACCAATTACAACAAGTAACTAACGACACAAAATTCACGCATGTTGTCTTATATTAAAGAGTCTGTGTAAGTACTTATATGCTGCGTAACACGAATGCATTGATGTTTTTCATCAATTGTTATTGAAATATCACAAAGAATGCACCTGATAACAGATCCGTCACTCTGAATTCCATCTGCACTAAACTTTTTAACAATATCACGTAGTTTATAGGAGTTCACTTTCGGTTTCGGCAACTGTATACTGGTAACTCAGGAAAATAGCAGACCGCACTAGTCAAATATTATTTTCAACTGAAACATTTATTCACGCACTCAACAACCCTCCTTGCTTGAACAATAGCTTTCGCATAACTGTGGTGCAATGAGGCGCAAACTAATTTAAAAGGAATAGGCTAATGGGATTGCACTGGAGTGGAAGTAATGTGATGTGGACTGATACCACATATCGTTACCAACCCTTGAAATGGTATTTGAATAAATGTAATATAATATATATATATATATATTATTTTGGTAATAAAATGTTCCAAAGGAGACAAAAAGGTTTGAAAAGGTGCAAAATGTGCTTCTATTAAAGAAAAGGTGCAAAAAGGTGCTAGCATTGAATAAAGGTGCAACTAAAACACAGGGGCATTTATTTAACGTTTTCTTTGCAATACTAGCTAATTTGAACATTATAGTAACAAAAAAAAAGTGCAGCACCTAAAATTCCCAGCTCTACTCATTATATACTTCTCTCTGCACATATTACATACATAGTACACATCAGCCACGTAACGTGGTCTGCTAAAGTGGTGTGTTTAGAAAATAAGCAACAGTGTCATCTATCTCCATAGTGCAGAACTCAAAACACGAAAAGTGAAGTGGATGGAATTAGAACACACACACGTTTGTGTTTTTACATGTAGTCTTTTTTGCATAGGGCATTTGAGGGGCCAGTGCTGAAGGTTCCATGTCAGCGTTTAAATAATGGAACTACTCGTACAAATGGTGTGGACTGTAAGTTCGGTTCTATATTTAACAGGGCAGTTTGCCATTCAGCGGCCAGTAGTGAGCCAGAGTGCACGTGTGATAGATGATAGTGGATCTTCTCTTTCGTGGTATACAATAATTATTGTTTCATCCAACAGATGGTGTTCGCGCCCTAAAAATTAAATTGCCATTTTTAAAAGAAATGGTGCGTCAAAAGTAGTCCGGCATTTTATTTAAGTTGTGTATACATAGTCGATAAAAGTAAATTTATGAATATTCCATCCATTCATAGTAATTCTGCCCGAAGGCAAGTCCTTCACTGCAATCATAGCATTTTCATGCTATGCTTCCAGCTTTACTAGGGAAATGTGTGGGTGTGGTAGCTTCCCGTTGCTTTCCACACCGGTGAAGGATGATGATGATAATGGTAAGGATGATGGCCATATGATTTCGGGGACCGTTTGGGCCTTAAAGTTTTCCTGACATTTGTCTTACAGGTGAGGAAAAACCCCGATAAAAACCTCACCCAGAAAAACTGCCCCGACCGGGGATCGAACCCGGGCCCGCTGCGTGACAAGGCAGCACGCTACCTCGAGACCACAGCGGTGGACTTATGAATATTAATACTTTATAATTTAATTTGTTTTTTTAAATAAATTGCATTAAACTGTGCAATTGAAGAGCGACAGAAATATGCATTATCTTCTTGGTTTTAGATATCACATTTACATGTCATATCGTAGAGGAATGGGTTTGATACCATATTAGATTCAAAACTCTCCATGTCAGGGTTAGCAAGATATTGAATATTAAACAACCTTAATGAGTAACGGATTCAATAAAAATGACACTGGTGAACATGATTTTTGCCTCATGAGTACCAATAGTTATACTTAATGCAGTTTTTTATCGTGTTTTCAAATATGTATTCGGAATTTATCCATCACCCACAGTTTTTTTTATTTCAATTTCAATTAATGGATTTAAATAATTGTTTTTTTTAGTAAACGTTTTTTCGTCCATTTGCCCATTGTAAAATAAAACCAAATGAGCTAACTCAGGAGATTTCAACAATGGAAAAGAGATTTCAAGGCAAATGGAATCCTAATATGCTGGTCGATTATCAAGAGGGTTGCTCCACAGGCGAAATATAGCAGAAAATCGCCATTTCTTACTTTCTAGGTGAGTCCGAATGTTCGAATATTGTGTAGTTACGAATGTAGAAAATATTAAAATGTTTGAGATTATAAATTCTTGTCTTTTGCACACCTTGCGTGATGGAGAAAACCCGATATCATATTTGAATTCAGGAGAAAAAATACTATCAGAATCACGTATTGTTCTTTCTGAGACAAAAAAAAAAGTTTATTTTTTTTTGCTCAGTGTAATCATAGAAACTTGAAGCTGCTATTTTAGAGTTCAGTGCGCTTGTTAATATTGTTACATGAATGTTCGCCAAACAATTTTAATAAAATATTGTTCATTTGCCAAAATATTTTTTTTTTGTCTAATACCACCAGGTTGTATTTTATGACATTTCTGCTTTCTCCCGTGGCATTGGCGGAATTGTAATCCATTTCTTAGATTGGGGCACCTGGAAGGTGGAGTCACATTACCCTGATGATATGATGGGTGATAATTGATAATGAAGCGCCAGGAGAGTTCTTAACCTAAATTCCAGACCATGGGCAACCACAGGAATGATTCCATTTAAGAAAAAATTCCTATGATCCGTCCGGGAATTTAAGAAAAAATTCCTATGAACCGTCCGGGAATTTAAGAAAAAATTCCTATGATCCGTCCGGGAATTTAAGAAAAAATCCTATGATCCGTCCGGGAATTTAAGAAAAAATTCCTATGATCCGTCCGGGAATTTAAGAAAAAATCCTATGATCCGTCCGGGAATTTAAGAAAAATTCCTATGATCCGTCCGGGAATTTAAGAAAAAATTCCTATGATCCGTCCGGGAATTTAAGAAAAAATTCCTATGATCCGTCCGGGAATTTAAGAAAAAATCCTATGATCCGTCCGGGTATTTAAGAAAAAATTCCTATGATCCGTCCGGGAATCGAACCCGGGACCTCATGAACAGTAGTCAGTAACGCTGACCACTAGCCCATGAGGCCGGTGAAAATATTCGTGCAAACCCATGTTTCCCTTAACCCTTATATTCGTTATGTATCCTTTTGGATACATCAGTTGGTTCAATTAATTTAATACTTTAAATAAATCAGAAGAAAACAAACAAAAAGGAACCACTTAAATATGTGTCTAATTACACAATATACCTAATAATAACAGTTATACAAGATTCCGTTTTAACTACGGTCCGCCACATTCAAATAACTAACAGAATAAATTCGTATTTTGCCAATTTAAGGGTTAACATAGATTTAGGCGCTCTCCCCCTACAGGGAAAGAATTTGAACCATACTACTTTAGTTACACTTATTTTCGTACAGATGTCATTTCAGTGGTCCGTGGTCAGTGTTCCGCCTCATGCTGACATCTAGGAAACCAAGGTAGTACTAGGACGGGAAAATTCGGTAAATTTTGCTTAGAGGCCTTTTCATTCAGGCTTAAGGATCTTTTACGAGCCTGAACATCTTCAGACTCGGGACCCATGGCTTAAAGTCCCTCCCGGAGGACTTGCTCTTGGATTTTTCCATCCTAAAAAAATCCATCGAACCCGGCCAGGTTTGAACCCGCGACCCTCGGGACCAGAGGCAAGGAGCATAACCACTAGTCCACCGCGGCCGAATTGGTCAAAATATAAATAGTTAAAAATCACTCGTCAGGACATCCATTTTTTCTCAAATGTACAGGATAGCTTTAAGACATATGAAGAATATATCTTAAAGTTTCTCCCAGAGTAACGTTGTGATGTACCAAGGCCGTGTTCAAAAAAATCGTTTTTAACTGCAAGGTACTAAAATCATGCGTCAAATCTCTAATTTAAACTGCCCGTGCGCCGCATCCCGCCACACATCACTCTTGTTTACTTGCGCAGGGAATCCATCAGCTTTGTATTAACTGTGTCTTGAGTTAAAAACAGCAGACAATTTTTTTTGACACAAAGCTGCTCTGGGAGAAATTGCAAGGTAGGTTTCATCATGCAATAGTTGACAGTTCCCTTGTGAGATAAAATCGAAATCTTGAGGATCCATAGCTCATTAACAATTTTCTTTTTATAACAATTAAAAGTACTGTGCCTAAATGAACACCATCTGTTTGGCGAAATTATGTTTCTAGGCTGTATTCCATTTTTTTCTCTCCTTACAAGAAAGTTTATATATATATTGAACTTCCAGCAATTTCCTTAATCGCGGATGGTTTATGATTACTATTATTTAAGTAACGCCGTTTATTTTAAAATTAAACGGTTAGTTTTATTTGCATTATTCTCGTTTAATTTCTTATTGAATTCTGTTATTTTTACACGCTTTATATTAGCTAGACCTGTATCTGTCTATGTAACGGACCTGTATCTATGTAACGGAATCTTTGAACACGATTTTCAGCCACTTAAAAACATTGGATCGACTTTAAACTTTGTATACTTGTAAAGGATCAATCACAATACAATAATTTCACATTTTTTTCTAAAATCCTGGCCAGAATCATCAGAAAAAAAATTATGTTACAGAAAGTCTGTAGAGCATGCTTTTACTAATAAAATGTAACAAATTCTGTGAAGTTATCTTCAAAATTTACTTACATATATCGGTTTTAGTAAATCCCTGCACTGGGTACATTTTTTGAAAATTTGGGCCCCCCCATTATTTTTTTCAAATTTTTTATTTTCGGTTAAGTTGCTATAGCCATGAGCTCTTAACATACAAAAAATAAATAATTTACACCAAATAAGAAAAAGGGTTTTAAAAAATACCATCCTCTCTCCTTAATAGGACGTACTGAGTTTCGTTATCAAACATCAAACATTGTGACCGCTAGAGCGAATTAAAAATTTTCGTTTCAGATGAACTTATACACCTAATGGTTTTAGAGAATAATAGATAGTGGCTAAACTTTCTCTGTACCTGAAAACTTCATTCATAGTGTTCTGCTCAAGGCAGGTCTTTCACTGCAAACTCAGCATTCTCCACTCTTTCCTTGACTCAGCTTTCCTTTTTGTATCTGCATACAAACCATTTATTTTAATATTGTCTATCATCTTATGTCTTTTTCTACCTCTAACTTTCTTTCCGTTGACCATTCCTTCTAGAGCATCCTTCAGCAGGCAGTTTCTTCTTAGCCAGTGGCCAATCCAATTTCTTTTCCTCTTCTTTATGAGTTCCAGCATTGTTCTTCTTTCACCCACTCTGCCTAGCACATCTTCATTTCTTACTTTGTCCATTTTATACGTTCCAGTCTTCTCCATATCCGCATCTCGAAAGCTCCCAGTCGCTTTTCCTCATTCCGTCGTAATGTCCACGTCTCTGCACCATATAATGCTACACTCCACACAAAGCACTTTACTAGTCACTTTCTTATTTCTCTTGCCATAGGTCCGCAGAAAATGCTTCTCTTGTTGAAAGCTTCTTTTGCCATTGCTATCCTCTGCTTTACTTCTTGACTGCAGTTCATGTTACTACTGATAGTACAACCCAAGTATTTGAAGCTCTCCACTTGCTCAAAGGGCTCATCTTTAATCTTCATGTTTATCTTCCTTTGTTTCTTTCCTATAATCATGGCCTTCGTCTTATTTATATTTATCTTCATCCCATAATCCTCGCACTTATCATTCAGCTCCATCAGAATGTTCCTCAATGTCATTGCATCTTCTGCTAGCAAAGCCGTATCATCAGCAAATTTATATGCACAAATCTTCATGAAGACCGATTGAGCGGTTTATAAGTATATAAAGCACAAACGTACGTAGGCTGATTTTTTATATAAAAATACTAGCGTGACACCCGGCAGACGTTGTCCTGCCCGAACGTTGAATTCTCATGTCATGGGCGGACGATAAAAAAAAGTTACTTTTTTACCATAAAATTCAGCAATTAGGACATAATTAGATATTATTAAATAAGTTCGCCAAGAAAACCTCTTACAGCCTTCTGTTGTGGCTCAAGAAGTGTGAATGAAGTCACACATTCATGAACATTAGAATTGTACCCTCCTTTGCAGATAAGTTAACCGTCATATAACAATTATATTAGAGTGAAAAAAAAAAAAGATGAATTGTTGAGAGTGAGTCAAAACTTTTTTTTACAGCTAGATTTCATTTCTGACCCACTGTGCACCGGTCACATGCTGGCCGACATTCCATGAGAAAAATTTCTTCCCCCGTAGAGACTCGAACCAGCGTAAGTCCAGTAGTTCTGCGCCAAGACTTCTTGCCTTAACCACTCGGCTACGGCGCGAGACTCTTGATATCAATGAAAGACAAAAATGGTTATTGAGAGTTATCCGTAAGAGATAAACATATGCTGTCGCGGATTTTTTTGTAGAGCTTTTTGAGATGTCCAATTCTGTGTACATTAATTTTGTGTATTTCTTATGGTTTAGGCAGCGTAAGCCATTTAAGCGTCCAAAGAGCTACTTTTTTTCACGTTTTCCACTACAAAGGACGATTTTTAAGGGTGTAGGAGTTGAGTATCACAACTCTCTTATAGCCTATGTTCATCCCGGGAATCTCCTGAACATTTTGCAAAAAACCCCATCACAATCGGATCAACGGTATGGCCGCGCATACAGTACAAACAAACAAACATTAATTTTTATATATAAGATATGGCATCAGAAAGGAAATGCTAGGAAGTTCATTATAATTGTAAAATTTTGAGTTTTGAATGTAATTAATGATTAATTCAAGGCAACTTAGACCTATATCTGGTTGAGAATGTCGTCCAAGGTGAAAATAGAAGTTCGCATTACTATATTCTATAGCGACGGAGCGGTGGTCGTTGTATACATCTAATCAGGTTTGCTTTAATTATCATAAGTAACGCCACGAGTGATTTCCAAATTATCGATAAATTCACGACTCACGAAGTGAGGAGCGAATTTATCTAGAGAATTTGAAAATCAAGAGTGGCATTTGTTAGGACTATTAACGAATAAAATTAAGCTGTTTACTCACAAATCATATTAACTATAGTTATTTTAAAATATTTATATACTTAATGTAAACGGAGATGTTTGAAAACAAATGAGAAAAGATAGGTACGCTTCATCTGCTTCTTTTGTTTATCACTGCAACCGGATCATACTATTTATTGCCAAATGAACGCAATATTGTAAGAATGCTCTCTAGTGGAGAAAAAATGAAACACATCAAACTTGTATATTAATTCACTTCTGATGTCGTATGATGTAAATATGACAATTATATTTTTCTGGATTATTATCTGGGAAAAAATACATTTAAGAAAGTGCAAACAGTGGTTTCTTTTTTTGGTGGTGTAATAAATTGCTACAAATGTTTTTATATTAACTCCTGCAAGCGCAATGTGTTGACATATATGCACTATGTATACAATCTGGTAGCCGTATTTCTCATAGGCTCAGTCACTGCAAAATAATGGTCAGACCTGTTCAGAATATTAAAAAAGGAGGATCTTTCTTTAATATGGTAAATATAACACTGATAAATATTTCGTGAAACACGACTCTGGTTGGTTGTAAAACAGAAATCATTGAAACGTGATTGGTCATTAACTCCCATTTGGGGCATGAGTTAAATAGTCATTCAATAACCTTTGATTATATATAGTAATATACTCTATTACACGCTTTATATTAGCTTGACCTGTATCTATCTATGTAACGGAATCTTTCAACACGATTTTCACCCACTTAAGGGGGTTGATGGGTGAAATTTCTATTTTCTATAGTTTTTTAGCTACATACTTGCTTTTTGTACACACATTCATGCCGTAATAGGTAATGTTATATTAAAGTTAGGGTAACAGAGTGGAACTCTTGAAAGAGGTAGTCCACTCCAGGGGAGTATTCGCCCCTGCCCTTTTGTGAGCTCCAGGTCCCACTCTCCCAGTGGGTAGTACCTGGGTAGGGCCCCGTCCACAGGGTTACGTGGGGAGAAAGAAGAGAAGTCCCTAAAGCCGTAGTGAAGGCAACTTCTCTAGGACGAACACTCCGAAATTGCAGTTCCCTGCCCTCCAGGAAGAGGGGTTTGGCTAGAGGCTGGTAACCTCTACTGGTAAAAAATAACTTACTCATAAACTTCAGCAGGTGGGCAGACCTAGAAAGAGATGGGCAGATGATGATGATTATATTAAAGTTTCATCCTTCTAGGCTTAAAGGTTTTTGAGTTATTGAAGAAAATCCATTTACAATTTGCATATTAACATTTTTAATAAGTCCCATAATTTTTAGTAAAATTTTTGATTTTTTTTTCTACACGACCACTGACTTATTTAGAACAACACTATGCATTACTTTTCTATGTCATTATAATCCATCCATAGTAATTCTGCCCGAAGGCAGGTCTTTCACTGCTATCATAGCATTTTCATGCTATGCTTGCAGCTTTACTAGGGAATTGTAGGTGTAGTTGCTTTCCACACCGGTGAAGGATGATGATGATGATAATGATAAGGATGATGATGATGGCCATATTATAATAAAGGAAGATAAATATATATACATCCTCTGCATATTTTATTTTTTATTTAATAAACTATCAACGTTGTTTCAAAATCCATGCACAGAATTATTAGCCATAGTGTGTGGGACATGCAGTTAAAATTTCGTGCTTCTATCATTAAATTTGTCAATGCTATTTTGATTTGAATGTATTGAAATGCAATGAAAATAAAAGTGTGGAAAAGCCAATTTGAAAGTTTGCATGCAGTTAGATTAGAATGTAGCATACATGCCCTCCTACAGTCATTAGGGAGACTTACAAGCGCCATAGGACACTGAAACTTCGCCAACTTATACTTTAAGGTACGTAGTATTTTTAATACAAAAAACAAAAAATGCTAAATTTGACCGAAAACATCGAAAATTTCACCCATCACCCCCCTTAAAAACATTGGATCGACTTGAAACTTCGTATACTTGTTTCAAGTCGATCCAATGTTTTTAAGTGGGTGAAATCGTGTTGAAGAGATTCCGTTACATAGATGGATACAGGTCAAGCTAATATAAAGCGTTTAAAAAGTACAACATTCTAGTGAAATGCAACACACATTGCAAAAAAAAAAGACTTCTTTCATACTTTATTATATGTTTTTAATTCAACATAGTTTGAAAAGGAATTCTGTGTTCATTAAAAATAAAGTTCTTTGAGAATTCAGAATGAACGTTTTTATCGCATAATTCAGCGATCGTGTACAAAGAAATTTAAATTTAAATTGTTATAACTAGAAGCATTTGCAGAGACTCTTGATGTCCCAACTCCTTTCAAGAAACGTTAAACTGAAAATATATAAAACTATTATTCTACTAGTTATATTATATGGATGCGAAACATGGACTCTTACTTTAAGGGAGGAAAGGAGATTACAAGTATTTGAGAATAAAGTGCTTAGGAAAATTTTTGGACCAAAGAGAGAGATGAACAGACAGGTGAATGGAGAAGACTCCATAACAATGAACTACACGGTCTTTATAGGAAGCCAGATATAATAAGAACAGTTAAGTCTCGTAGACTGCGATGGGCAGGACATCTTGCACGTATGGGGAATGAAAGACTTGCATGGAAACTTCTTGTAGGAAAACATGAGGGAAAACGCCCAGTTGGTATAGATCAAGAATGAGGTGGGAGAATAACATAAACTATGATTTGAGGGAAGTAGATTATACAGGGAATGATTGGAAAGCATTTCCGCGCGGCCATGATCCTACGGGTTCGATAGTGCCAGTGAGTAAGTATAACTAGAAGCATATTTGTCTTAACTACACTACAATAGCAAAAATTGAACTTCAAAACTTATACCTCAGTAGTTGACGTTACAGTATATCACAATAGTCATCTCTTTGTCACAACGTGACAATTCTTAGAACTTTTGAAGTCGAAATACAATAGGATGGTTAAAAATAACGGGATTTTTCTGAGGGTTCAATAGTTTCTCGTGGAACAAAAGTGTTTGTAATGTAAAATGTCTTTAGAAATTAAAACTGAAAAGTGTTTTTAAAAGAAGTTGCAATTAAGATTGTAATCCACAGACGAAGCGAATGAAAGCAGTAGGTATTTCATACGTCATGACTGTTCCTTTATTCTCACGTAGTACGCCATGGTATATTTACCTTGACGTGGTGGAATGGCTTGCGTGCTTAAATGATCCCGAGAGCTATGCCGGCGGTAGCATTGCTGCCGATAGGGTTACCCATGCCGGAATGGTCGAAGGTGATAAGCCAGACGAAAAAAGTACCTTGGTCGAAGGAGTGACAATCTTTCGACAATCTTTCGCCGTAAAAAATACAACCGTCAAGAAATGCGGACATGGGTTCAACTGGGGTAAAATTTTCCGGAGGTCAAATAGTTCACCGGGCGGGGACTACTTCAGGGAACCCATGCCAAAGGTATCTAGGCACAATAATCACAAATATGAATGAGATGCACAAAGAAATTAAACACAGGTTCAATTCTGGAAATGCGTGCGATTATGCATTGCAGAGACTTTTGATATCCCAACTCCTTTCAAAAAACGTTAAACTGAAAATATATAAAACTATTATTCTACCAGTTATATTATATGGGTGCGAAACATGGACTCTTACTTTAAGGGAGGAAAGGAGATTACGAGGTTTTGAGAATAAAGTTCTTAGGAAAAATTTTGGACTAAAGAGAGATGAACAGACAGGTGAATGGAGAAGACTGTATAACAATGAACTAAATGTTCTTTATAGGAAGCCAGATATAATAATAAGAACAGTTAAATCTCGTAGACTGCGATGGGCGGGACATGTTGCACGTATGGGGAATGAAAGACTTGCATGGGAGCTTCTTGTAGGAAAGCCAGAGGGAAAACGCCCGGTTGGTTGACCAAGAATGAGGTGGGAGAACAATGTTAACTATGATTTGACGGAAGTAGATTATACAGGGAATGATTGGAAAGCATTAGCTCAGGAGAGGGATGTATGGAGAGCTTATGTCCGCGTGGCCATGAACCTACGGGTTCGATAGTGACAGTAAGTAAGTAAGTAAGTAAGTGTTGTTATTATTATTATTATTATTATTATTATTATTATTATTATTAAAAGGCAGTGTCACGGAGCTCTGTTGCTCTTTAAAACATATAGAACTGGCTCGCGCCCCCCCCTCCTGGCGTCACGATTGAACTCTTGTCAGAAATAGGCGACGGTAAACCAAAACTAAAAAAAAAGTGTTGGATCACGAAGTGTTGAAAAATATATGCCCCTCTTATGATAGGCTATTTCTGTCACGAAGCTAATATTGTAAATTCAGGAAGTTAATTTCTACACATGGGAATTTTCCGGAAATATGGTTTGCATTTCCGAGCATCTGTGATAACGGTACCGACAATTTTTCACTTTGCTTGACGGACTCTGGAATTCAAGGATGACGGGTTTATTCTAGATCAAGAGTTTTCAGATGAAACAAATTTGAGACAACTAACTTCCTGCACAGGGGAGTTAAACACCAAATATTACGAGTATGTGAGAATAAAGTTCTTAGAATTTTTGGACGAAAGGGAGATGAACAGACAAGCGAATGGAGAGGACTACACAACAGTGAGCTAAACGATTAAGGAAAGCAGATAATAAGAACAGGGGCACGCCGTAGCGTAGTGGTTAAGGCACTGCGCTACAAGTCGGAAGGTCGGGGGTTCAAGTCCCGGTGGGGTCAGGATTTTTAAACTGACCAAAACCTTCTGGCGGCCGAAGGCCCTGGGGTCGACTCGGTCTCTAACGGAAATGAGTACCAGACATTTGTTCTGGGGGTAAAGGCGGCCGTCACGCAGGGCTGACAATCCGGCTGACATCAAGTGCCGATTGTCTAAAAAAAAAGTGGGAGCCTTAACCTCCTACCACCCCAAGGCCCTCCCGAGGCCTGTAGTGGGATTACTACTAGATAATAAGAACAGTTGTCTCATAGACTGCGATGGGCAGGACATGTGGCCCACGAATGAGGGATGAAAGAGGCCATGGAAGCTTCTTGTAGGAAAACGAAGGTGAAAACGCTCAGTTGGTAGACCAAGAATGAGGTGGGATTTGAGGGAAGTAGATTCGATTATACAGGGGATGATTGGAAAACATGAGCTCAGGATGTGGATGTATGGAGAGCTTATGTTCTCACGGCCGTGAACCTATGGGTTCGATAATGCTAGGAGTTTATTATTGTGACATCGGATCGAATTCGGAATCTATATGAACGTAGACACACAGGTATTGTCTACAGACGAATCGAATGAAAGCAGTAGGTATTTCGTACGTCATGAGCGTTCCTTTATTCTCAGGTAGTATGCTATTGTACTTACTCACTGGCACTATCGAACCCATAGGTTTATGGCCGCGCGGAATAAGCTCTCCATACATCCCTATCCTGAGCTGTTTTCCAATCATTCCCTGTATAATCTACTTCCCTCAAATCATAGTTAATGTTATTCTCCCACCTCATTCTTGGTCTACCAACTCGCCGTTTTCCCTCTGCCTTTCCTACAAGAAGCGTCTTTCATTCCCCATGCGTGCAACATGTCCTGCTCATCGCAGTCTACGATACTTAACTGTTCTTATTATATCTGGCTTCCTATAAAGACCATGTAGTTCATTGTTATGCAGTCTTCTCCATTCACCTGCCTGTTCATCTCTCTTTGGTCCAAACATTTTCCTAAGAACTTTTTTCTCAAATACTTGTAATATGCTTTCCTCCCTTAAAGTAAGAGTCCATGTTTCGCACCCATATAATATAACTGGTAGATAGAATAATAGTTTTATATATTTTCAGTTTAACGTTTTTTGAAAGGAGTTGGGACATCAAGAGTCTCTGCAATGCATAATAGCACGCATTTAGTATGCTATTGTACAGTTATTGTTGTTATTTGTTTTCCTCAGTCAAAAGCCACTGCATTTAAATACTTACTTACTTACTTACTCACTGCCACTATCGAACCCGTAGGTTCATGGCCGCACGGACATAAGCTCTCCATACATCCCTATCCTGAGCTAATGCTTTCCAATCATTCCCTGTATAATCTACTTCCCTCAAATCATAGTCAATGTTGTTCTCCCACCTCATTCTTGGTCTACCAACTGGGCGTTTTCCTTCTGGCTTTCCTACAAGAAGTTTCCATGCACGTCTTTCATTCCCCATACGCGAAACATGTCCTGCCCATCGCAGTCTACGGGACTTAACTGTTCTTATTATATCTGGCTTCCTATAAAGACCATGTAGTTCATTGTTATGTAGTCTTCTCCATTCACCTGTCCATCTCTCTTTGGTCCAAAAATTTTCCTAAGAACTTTATTCTCAAATACTGCATTTAAATAAATAAATAAATGCTATTGTATGGGTTGCAATTCCCCATGCCCCCCTTCGTCCCGTGTTTTCATTCTCTTCGTGGACTATAGTTCATATCAGAAACAGACCGTTAAATTCACTAAACAAACTTTCCTATCAAAGGAAAAACACGTCAGTTTTTCTTACCTGATATCGGAGGGATGACCCCTCACGAACCTTGAGATGCATGCTTAACGCAGGAGAGGGAAGAATGGTCACTTACAAATTGGCAACATAGTGGAGTGGTTCGCGACCCACGTGTGTGTCACAGAGTGGGAGTGTCCTGTTACAGTAGTTGTGATAGCGCGTCCGTTGTGACGATGTCAGTTCACAGCATGATTTATCTCTTGTATGCAATTTTCAGATTGGTTTTCGGAACACTCTATCCAGCGTATGCATCATACAAGGCTGTCCGCACGAAAAACGTGAAGGAATATGTAAGTAGCTTTATATTATTTTTATAATATGATAATTATTTTATTATTATTATTTACTGGGTTAGCAATGTGTGTAATATAATCAAGAGATAAAACACAGACTGTTCCTAGTAAACAGTAAAGTGTAGAATCTTTATCTTGTACAGTAAAACTTGTTTAATCCGGAACGTATGCGAAAATCTGTCCAGTGTGAACAAATGTATTGGTCCCGGCGAAATAATAGTAATTTTACGTGTATTTATTTTGCATCAAAGGAAATTGTCCAACGCGGAAACTGAAGGATATTTCTACACAATTCATGAATATATATATATATATATATATATATATATATATATTTACATACAGAATTTTAATATTTACACATCTTTCTGTGCCTATAGTTTTCTTTTTCTTTTTATATAAAACTTTCCTCATTTGAGGATTGCCTCAAGGACAAAGTGATACAGACAATTATTCCGATTGAGGGTCTTTCCACTTTTCAGCGGTTGCCTATTACCAGCCGGCTGCTGGCCCTTCACATCCACATGTGTCAATCACAGAGGTAGATGATCAACAGCCAGTAGGGGTGACATGTGGTTAGCATGTCGAGTCCCCCAGCCGTTATAGCTGGTTCCTCAACCTGGAGCCGCTACTTATTGTAGCTACCCAATTGCCTCACGATGCTGGGTGGGCACCGGTCCCATACTGGCCGAAATACCATGCATGAGAAAATTTCTTCCCCCATGGAGTCTCGAACCGGCGCAGCAAGTCCCGTAGCTCTGCGCCAAGGCTTTCTACCTTAACCGCTCGGCTACGGCGCGGGACTACAGACAATTATAATTTTCTAAATTGATGAAATACATTTTGTAGATACATTTAAAAAAAGCAATTTGGGATATGCTACACTTCGGGTCCCACGAAAATTTTTCTAAGTTCTATAGAATCGCAGTGCGCATGCGTTAGTGCTACAATTATCCCAGGTAGATAAATGCAACCTCCAGCTGTTGGCGGTATATGTATGAGAATCAGTATGACCAACATTGACACAAAATTCCCAGAACTTGTTTAAAAATGTATAACACGAAATGAACTAGTGGAAATATGATTTTACGTGGTAACCGTCCGACATTTTGAATTTTTCATAGAATAACAGATATGAAGAGGTAATTTATTTTACGTATCAAATCACATTTAAAAAGCAAGGAACCTAAAAGCTAACCAAACCTAAATAAATTACTGTAACACAAATCAATTACACTAACGTAGGTGAAATCCAGGGAACGTGGAAATGGTTGGCAACATCTGGAGTATTTTGGGTTGTTGATGGTGGCCACGCTGGAACAACATAGGAAGAGGAGGGAAAATAGCAGTAAGCAATGTAGCACGACCATGTTTTACGTAAATATATAAATATAAAAAAAAAGATCGTTGCAACATTGGAAGATGTTTAAAATGTTTTAAACGTGTTTAAAAGTGTTTAGTGCATCAGTGGAATAAGATATTAAATTGAAAAAAATTTTGCGACCTGAAGTGTACAACATGTTTTAGTTTAGTGTGAAAAAAAAAAAACATGGTCCCATGCGATTCCGTTTTCAGCAAGTTTTACTGTATCAGCGAACTCTAGTTAACATTGCAAAATACAGATAATTAAAATTGCTTACCTGTTTTATTCTCTAATGATATTTTTACTTTTTGTGACCCATACCCTCGAAAAGCTAATGATTTTGTTTTTGGAGTAGGCAGCATATATACTGTATATTCCAATGTCTTTTTGGTGTCCAGTAAATAGGAAGCAATAAATATTTTTATGTATGGGTAATAATAATAGCAAATTCCGAAGATAATCTACAGAAAGGTCTGTATGAACTTAACAAAATTACAGAAGAATATGGATTAAAGATATCTACAGAAAAAAACAAAAATTATGGCATTTCAAGGTGTAGATCCTGTCAGAAGTAAAATTGTACTGGACAATAAAATTTTGGAGCAGGTGAATAATTTTACATATCTAGGATGTAATATCTCATATGAAGAAGAAAAGGATGTAAATGCAAAAATATCTAAATTTTTAAGAATTTTAGGGTTAATAAATTCTATCTTCAATCCACAGTTAGTCCAAAAGCATTCAAGACTAAAAGTGTATAAAACACTGGCTCTTCCAACTCTTTTGTATGGTAGCGAAGTATGGACGAAACAGAAGGATATACAGAGACTTAGATCTGCTGAAATGAGATACCTTCGGAGGACTGCAGGATACACACTACTAGATCACAAAAAAATGAAGACATCTTAGAAGAATTACACATGGAATCTTTAGAAAACAAAATTTCTGATTATAAGTCAAGATGGATGCAACATGTTCATCGAATGGAAGATCACAGAATACCCAAACAAATGTTAAGATACCAACCTGCAGGAAGAAGAAGACCAGGACGTCCACTCAAAAGACTTCTGGATGGTGTTTCTCTTGAGACCGCCGAAACAGATCAACAAATGGCCTAAATTCGTGAATGTACTATGATGATGATGAAGTATGGGTACCTCAATAGCTACGTTTCTTCGGTATTTGCTAAAAACAACCTTTATTTAAGGTTTATCAATTAATGTTATGTAGTGATACATTTATGGGCAGTGGTATGGTTAATACAATTTGTCTTGTGTTTTCTGGAATACTTCAAGATATGTATTTATTGTAAAGTGTAGTTTCTTGATATGTTTGTGTTATACTGCCAGTCTTTGAGGTATGATTTTTGCTCCTGTATCCTGCATCTATATCAGAGGTTTCCAACCTTTTTCGACTCGCAAACCCCTTCCACAATTATCTGAGTTGGATGAACCACTGACTTTGAAAATTACATACAGTAGACGTGCATAAAATTTAATTCTATGCAAAAGGTTTAATAACCTTAAATTAGTCCGTCGCTGTGGCGTGGTCGGTGGAGTCCCTACCTTCCACTTCGGCGACCCGGGTTCGATTCCCGGCGGGGTAAGGGATTTTTAAAAAATCTCAACCTTGGGACTGGGTGTGTGTAGTGTCCAAGTTGTACCCATTGGGTTGATTTCCTTAAAAAAACCTTAAATTAACTTAGCCCTTAACGGTTAAAACCTAAAATTACTCTAGTTACGGCTTAAAAGTTATACAACGTGTAGACCTAGTTGCAACCACGGAAGTTAAATAAAGTCTCAAATTACTTTCAGTACAAAGTCTGTTTCTGTATTTATTTTTTAAATAGGCATATACAGAGAACGAATTTCGCGGTACTGTTGTTAGTAGAACTCAAAGAAGCTGGCACACTCAATTTCCATTTTAGCCAGTGAACTACATGGTCTTTATAGGAAGCCAGATATAATAAGAACAGTTAGGTCTCGTAGACTGCGATGGGCAGGACATGTGGCACGAATGGGGAATGAAAGACGTGTATGGAAGCTTCTTGTAGGAAAACCAGAGGGAAAACGCCCAGTTGGTAGACCATGAGGTCGGGAATAACATTAACTATGATTTGAGGGAAATAGATTATACAGGGAATGATTTGAAAACATTAGCTCAGAATAGGGATGTATGGAGAGCTTATGTCTGCGCGCCATGGACCTATGGGTTCGATAGTGCCAGTTAGTTAGTTAGTTAGCGAAATCAAATGCCTTCCTAATGTTGTTACTTAACTGTAAATCAGGCATTCGCGGTAAATATTAATTTATTGTGGAAATAATGTGATAAATTCCCGATGTTACACATATGTAACAATGGAGATTATAGGGTTAATTTAATTTTAAAATAATAATAACCTCGAAATCCGCCATTACGGAACAGTTTTGGCGAACCCTTGAAAATATTTGACGAACCACACGTTCGGAAACGATGGTCTGTATTATTTCTGTGCAAGACTAAGACATGTGACCATATTGCCTGCAGAAACAAACTATTAATAGTGCACTGTCATGTAATTATTTGTAATTTATTGTTAACTTTACTATATATAGCCAACATGATACATTCATATACATGGAAGATGGCATTCTTCAAAATTATGTTAACCTGCATTTTATGACTCCTGGTTAGCAGATTATTATTATTATTATTATTATTATTATTATTATTATTATTATTTAACTCTACGCCTCGACAGGCTTAGAAGGTCCTTGGCCCATTTTATGATTCCTGGTTAGCAGATTATTATTATTATTATTATTATTATTATTATCTCTATGCCTCGACAGGCTTAGAAGGTCCTTGGCCTATCACCCGGCTACTGGCCTCATATCCACATGTGTTAATCACAGAGGTAAACGATCATACAGCCACTGTAGGGGTGACACATGGTCAGTTTGTCGGGTCTCACATCCGTTATAGCTGGTTTTCTCTACCTGGAGCCACTACTTGTTGTAACTACCCAATACCTCACGATGGCGGGTGGGCACCGGTCCCATACTGGCTGAAATTTCGGGAGATTTTTTTTTCATGGAGACCTGAACCAGATCAAGTCCTGTAGCTCTGCATCAGAGCATGTTGCCTTAATCACTCGGCTATGGCGCAGGACTACTACCTTCATCATTATCATCATCATTAGAGCCCTGATTTGTATGCGAAATATACATTTTTTACGCATTAAAAATATGCGGAAATGATTTACAGTATATGTTAGCGGTCCTTTCACAGACAATTTGAGCGTTATTTGATAATGCATAGAAGTACATATTCCGGAGGAAAATGCTCATTTTAGATTTTGAATGCATAAATGCATATTTTACTCTTAAATGTGGTATTAAATTATAATTTTCCTTTTAGCTAATTAGAAGTAATTAATAATTAATATTTTTTAAATTAATAAAGTCTCAGCAATCCATTGGATATAAGCGTAACATGTATATTTACATCTGTGTAAGAGGGGAATACCCGTGGGCCTTGAGAAATAACATCACGGTGTTGCTAAAATCGCATTTGATAAGCTTACTGAAGTATTAAATAAAAATTCTGTTACAATAGAATTTGTCAAATTAGCAAAATTCTCTTTGGTGATAGTGAAAAAACTGTACGGAAGAGGAATTCACTGAAGAACAACTGTGGTGATTTTCATATGCACCTGTGACATCATGTGATGTAGAAATGACATTTTCATTGTATAAAACATTCACTTGACAGGCGAAGGAGCTTCACTCAAGAAAGCCTTTCTTATCTACTGTAACAGCCAGGAATAAGATAAGATTACCTACAAAGCAAATAATTTATTTGATTTTATTACAATCTGTTTTTGTATGTTAGGGTGCATATTTTCTACATTTTTCATGCATATTTAGTATTTTATTTTGCATACAAATCCGAGCTTTAATCATCAGGATTATTATTATTATTATTATTATTATTATTATTATAACAAATATCCCACTTTAAATATTTAGGATGTGACATCAGCTATGGGTATGATAAAGATATTGAACACAAAACACATCAATTTCAAGCTATTTGTGGTACAATAAATGGAACATTGAATAATAAAGCCCATAAACAAACAAAATTAAAATGTTATAAAACAATGGCTGTCCCTGTCCTTTTGTATGGGAGTGAATCTTGGATTACCACTACCAAACAAGAAAGTAAAATCCAAGCAGCCGAGATGAAATTTTTAAGAAGAGTAAAAGGCTGCACTAGAATGGACCAGATAAGAAACGAGGATATCCGTGAGAGACTGCAGATCTACTCCATAAAATAAAATATATTTAACAACAAGATACAGTGGAAAGAACATATAGAAAGAATGGAAGAAAGTAGATTACCAAATAAAATCTTCCATTATTTTCCAAGAGGAAGAAGATATGTCGGACGTCCTCGGAAGAGATGGTCTTAGATCTATTAGTGAAGACGGAACAGGCAACCCTTGCCTAAACCAGGAAGTGAAGATTATTATTATTATTATTATTATTATTATTATTATTACTACTACTACTACTGCTAGCTAATACCCGGGGTGCGTTGCTACTCATAAATAAATGTTAATGTGTTTTTACCACCAGCCGTGCACTGTTCGGGAATCTGCTTATCCCGATATTCTTGGCATCAATGAAAGACAAAAATGGTTATTGTGAGTTATCCGTAGAAGATAAACATATGCTGTCGCGGACTTTTTTCTAGAGTTTTTTGAGATGTTCAATTCTGTGTACATTAATTTGGTGCATTTGTTATGCTTTAGGCAGCGTAAGCCATTTAAGCGTCAAAATAGGGACTTTATTTCACGTTTTTCACTACAAAGGGTGATTTTTAAGGGTGAAGGGGTTGAGTATTACATCTCCCTTATAGCCTATATTCATCCCCAGAATCTCTGAACATTTTTTAAAAAGCCCCATCTCAATCGGATGAACAGTATGGCAGCACATGCTTGCCCGGGAATAGACTTATCCCGATCTTCTTTGTTTCAATGAAAAACAAAAATGGATATTGTGAGTTATCCGTAAAAAGATAAACGATGCCGTCGCGGACTTTTTTTGTAGAGTTTTTTGAGATATTCAATTCTGTGTATATTAATTTGGTGTATTTGTTAAGGTTTAGGCAGCGTAAGCCATTTAAGCGTCAAATAGGGACTTCATTTCACGTTTTTCACTACAAAGGGTGATTATTAGGGGTGAAGGGGTTGAGTATTACAACTCTCTTATAGCTTATGTTCATCCCGGGAATCTTCTGAACATTTTGCAAAAAGAAACCATCATCGGATCAACAGTATGACCGCGCATAGAATACGAACAAAGAAACAATTAAACAAACATTGATTTTATATACAAGATCAACATAATTAACAAAAGAGCATAAGCATGCGATTGTTATTATTTACATGTAGATTACAATTATTTTAGAACGGGAAGTAGGCCTATAACAAAATAAAATACTAAACAATAAAATAAATAAGTAAATAAATACTTGGCAGGTGCCGTCATTCTTAACGAGGTTAAAATTTTCTTTCTTAAAACTGTAGGCCTCTCAGAAATCAGGATCCTGTAAATAATTTACTCTTTACTCATGGCGCGACAGGCCTAGATGGCTCTTAGCCTACCAGCCGGCTGCTGGCCTAATATCCACATGTGTCAATCACAGAGGTAGATGATCATCAGCCAGTGTTGGGGTGACATGTGGTCAGCATGTCGAGTCCCCCAGCCGTTATAGCTGGTTTTCTCAACCTGGAGCCGCTACTTATTGTAGCTACCCAAATTCCTCACGATGCTGGGTGGGCACCGGTCCCATACTGGCCGAAATACCATGAGAGAATTTCTTCCCCCATGGAGACTCGGACCAGTGCAAGTCCCGTAGCTCTGCGCCAAGGCTTCCTGCCTTAACCACTCGGCTACGGTGCGGGACTCCTGTAAATAATACGTTTATGATTAAAGTCTATATTTTTACTATGAAAATGTAATATTGATCCTAAGAAACTTGTTGTATTAATATAATTTAAATATTTAATTATTTTACCAACCAGCCTACCCTCCAAATAGGCTAACAAAAATTACTATACATTTTAAATAAATATGTAAACAATATGTTTTTCTTTAATGATTAAATTTGAAATAATACTTAAAATTTATATCAGGAAAGGAAAACATTCAAATTAAAAATGGCAAATTCTACAGTCCAGCCGCTGATTCCCCGACCCTGATGTTTAGGTTGTTCGAGAGGTAAAGGGAGAAACTCGCCCTCTACTGCCAATAAGGAAATGGGTGTACGGAAGAGGACGTCTGCCACAACCAATCACTGCTCTTGATGCCGCTAGTAAGGTTTCAAGTTGCTGCGATGTTGTGGGCTGTATTTCTGCTAACCGCCACGATTCGATATTTTCCGAGTAGTACATAAATCGGCCCCTACCACTGAGTATCCATAGCGGCAACACTGTCGTGAAAACCCCATCACAATCGGGTCAACGGTATGGCCGCGCATAAAGTTCGAACAAACAAACAAACATTAATTTTTATATATTAGATTTCTCTGTGTGACCGTATATCTAGTAAGTAAAGTAAAGTAAAGTGATCCCACAACAGACCCGGAGGCCCTTGGGGTAGTAGGAGGTTAAGGCTCCCACTTTTTCTAGACAATCGGCAATTGATATCAGCCGGGTTGTCAGCCCTGCGTGACGGCCGCCTTTACCCCCAGAACAAGCGTCTGATACTCATTTCCGTTAGAGGCTGAGTCGACCCCAGGGCCATAGTGCCGCCAGAAGGTTTTGGTCAGTTTAAAAATCCTGACCCCACCGGGACTTGAACCCTCGACCTTCTGACTTGTAGCGCAGTACCTTAACCACTACGCTACGGCGTGCCCCCTAAAAGTAAAGTGATCCCACAACAGGCCCGGAGGCCCTTCGGGTAGTAGGAGGTTAAGGCTCCCACTTTTCTAGACAATCGACACTTTATGTCAGCCGGGTTGTTAGCCCTGCGTGACGGCCGCCTTTACCCCCAGAACAAGCGTCTGGTACTCATTTCCGTTAGAGGCTGAGTCGACCCCAGGGCCATAGTGCCGCCAGAGGATTTGGGTCAGTTTAAAAATCCTGACCCCAACGGGACTTGAACCCTCGACCCTCCAGCTTGTAGCTCAGTACCTTAACCACTACGCTACGGCGTGCCCCCAACCGTATATCTAGTTCTATTGATATTTACTTCCAGTCCCAATTTCTTAGTGTTACTCAATATTCATTATTTTAATATTTACAATAAACTCAATGGTGTAATATTTTTTCAAAGTAGTGATAATGTACAAGTTTGTTTTTTTTTATAAGGAAGAATCGTTGTATGTGATATCTTTGCAAACAAAAACATAGATGATAATTGTTTGTGAAGGACTTTGTAACTTGTGAGACAGAACATGTCTCAGGAATATCAATTACAGTTTGTAATCTTACACTGAAACACTAGCCATGTTGCATACATCACAGGTCGCCTATTTTTATCATTATTATTTGTTATACTGATTAATATATTACTACAAATTTTAGCTGATGATAACGTCCCACAACAATATATTTCTAATATCTTCAACTTCTATAAAGATAATGAAATCTCTATTAAACAAGATGGCAAATTATCTTCTTGGGAAAAGATCAACACTGGAGTAAGACAGGGATGTGGACTTTCACCGGTGCTTTTCATTATATATATATGAATGGAGGAAAACACGAGGATATATACCCATCAATAGGAACCTCAAACTCGATGCTATTCTTTTTGCAGATGATTTAGCTCTTCTGGCACTTTCCGAAAATGATTTGCAACGATCAATTTATAATTTACAAAAAAATAGGTGCCACATTTAATATGGAAATATCAATTAACAAAACTAAAATTATGGCATTTCATGGGAAGCACCCCATACAAAGTAAAATCTGTCTCCAGAATAAAATTTTAGAGAGATCTAATCAATTTAAATATCTTGGATATTATCTCTCTATCTGGGATGAAAAGGATATCCCTGAAAAAATTACTAGTTATAATAAAAGTTTGGGAATTATTAATCAAGTTATGAAACCATCCCTTGTACAAAGAAACACCAGATTACGTTTATATAACACTTTGGCTAGACCAGTGTTGACCTATGGTAGTGAAGCATGGACACTAAAAAGACAACATGAAAGCAGAATAACGGCTTGTGAAATGAGATTCATGCGCAGAACAGCGGGTTACATCGTTGTTGTCGTTATTATTATTATTGTTATTATTATTTGGAAATAAACTTAAACAATAGATACAAGATTAATAAACTATATTTATTATATCACTGTTAAAAAGAATTGGGCTTAATTACTTTTTAATTAACTCACTGGCACTATTGAATCCGTAGATCCATGTCGGCGCGGACATAAGCCCTCCATACATCCCTATCCTGAACTTACATTTCATTATGTTTAAAATGGATAAAATAATTCAGAAGACATTTCATCCGACTTGGACTGAATGACTGAAGATTTTTCTTCATTTGTGAATGTCAGATTCATTTCAGTTCAGTATTTGGGAATTAAGTTCAACTATAGTGTAGAACTAGCCATCTTACCTCTTAAGTTTAGAACATTACATACAATGATAAACATAAAAAATGTAATCATTTCAATGACAGTAGCAAGTAGATATATTAGTGAATACAGTATTGTAGTTGTAACATGGATTGTGTCCACTAGAACTGCACAAGGTCACAACACCCTCTCAGCCACTTCAATTAAATATCTCATTAAATTACAGAGCAAATTAGAAGTGTCGAGTTTAACTTCAGATTTATATCACTAAAAATATCACATACAATTTTATATAATGTTGAGGCACTTAACACCCAGTAGGTAGACTAAGAATGAGTGGAGAGAATAACAATAACCTGATTTGAGGGAATATATCATACAGGGGTTGATTGGAAAACAATAGCACAGGATGGAGAGTTTATATCTGTGCGGCCATGAACCTATGGGTTCGATAGTGTCGGTGTGTTTGTTAGTTTGAGGCACTTAAAACTTAATTCGTAATGAGTTACAAAATTATCATTAATGATAAAGTGGTACCAAGGAGATGCACTACCTCCTGTACTATTCAATTTTATACTAGAGCATTCCATGAAATCTTTAGAGGATGAATAAGGCCTACAATTCATTGGTATTGATAAGCTGTTAATCTATGCTGACGATGTAGTATTATTGGGTGTTAGTGAGCAAACACTATTTATTTTATCATCATCCGGTATCATGGCAGCTGCCGCCGTCTTCCGGACCCAAACGCCATTCCTCTCAGTCCATCCATTGATCTTCCTCCAATCCTCTGATATTCATAGCTGCTTGTACCCCTTCTATCCAAGTTTTCTTCGGTCTTCCTCCTTTCCATTGGGATCCATTCCATAACAATTTTAGGCAATCTTTGCTCTGGCATTCTTTTGACATGGCCATACCACTGTAATATTTTCTTTTCTATAATTTCCGGCTCCTCTTGTACACCCATAATTTCCCTTATTTCTTTATTTCGTATTCTATCCATTTAGATTTTCCAGCTGATCTTTTTATTTTTATTTATTATTTTATCTGATGGAGTTAAGACCGTAAGGTCTTTTCTTCCACTTCACCAGGTTAAATTATACACATAATAAGAATTATGATAATGATCGTAATATATAATTATAGACTATACAATATAAAGTTGACAAGGGTAAGGAAGAAAAATAATAATAATAATAATAATAATAATAATACTTATAATAACAAAAATAATAACATATAGTTAGATTAGTCCCCTCAGGGGTCCTCATCTAGGGGATATGTGGATGGCGACCACAAGGTGCCCAAGCTGAGCAAAACATTTCTTCCACTTACTTGTGGTTTGCACTCTTTTAACTTTACTATCTAACCTCTCTTGGTTAACTCTTGTTCTTTCGACCCCCGACGCTATTACGGCATCCGAGGGCTAGGGAGTCCTTCCTTTTTTTCCATTTCTTCTTCTTCTTTCCTTTATTTTATTTTCTTCTCCAGAAAAGCCTGACCAGAGGCTATAAGATGCAACCCATCACTGGTCTTGCCTTCCTTTGGCCAGCAACCAATCGAAGGGCCTATTATTATGCTTTCAAGTCTTATATGAGAATTTTCCATAAGGGAAAATTTTCTATAGGATCGTAACAGGCCTCGGCCTAATACTTGGAAGGAAGAAGAAGAAGAAGATAATGGGTTAGTGAAGAAAGTTTAAAATATAAAGGAATAATAAAAGTATACATGGAATACAGTTATATACTACATTGTCTAAGGAAATATGAAGTGAGTTTCTTTTTAAACTGTTTTTGAGTCAGGCAGTCCTTGATATACGAGGGGAGGGAATTCCA